>JBBYHM010000006.1:14259211-14274800 GCA_038381775.1 Adansonia rubrostipa
TATACACGCACACACACACACATTACTTTATGGGATTCATCATATATTTGTTTTTCTATATTCAGTTATTTCAGAACAAAAAAAATCTAAAACAATATTATTTATAAGAAATATTTCTCATTGATATTCTTATTATGTACTAGCGGTCTAGTAGATAGATAAAATTACATATACCCTAACAGTATTCTTCAAGTTTAATAGTATAAGTAATATATAGTTTAAAAATCAAAGTATAATTATAAAACTCGTATATATAACAGGTCATGTAATACCATTTATTAACCGTTATTTTCACGTTTGCATTCCGCTAGCAATTAGTGTTAGGATTAACAGTAAAGGATTGAAAATAACAATTTTCAAACATTTAAGATCGGAAGTAGAAAAAAAGAAGTCCTTTTTTAATTATCTATAAGCATGACTCCTAATTATCAACATCACATAATTTAGGTGGCTTCGAAGGGAAGAAACTAGTTAGGTGTGACCACTTCAGTTAGGTGCGCTCCTAAAAGGTTATCCAAAATAGAAGTAAATAAGGGTGAGTCTATATCACGGCTTGTGCGTTGGTCTATGTCCAAGTTGGTCAATCGAGCTTAATAAAGGGCATATAACTTGATTCTCCATTCGTGATAGAAGATTTGATCTACCGTATATTTCTTGTGGAGAATGCAAAATAGTGAGGCTTTAATAATTTTTTTTTCTTATTTTCTCTTTCATTTAAATATTGCTTCTTGGATATTTTTCAAAGAATATCAACAGGTTGATTTTGATTCTTGCTAAACATTTACTAATTTGTTTTGCAGATATTAGATAAATGATTTACATATATTTAATTTTAATCGGGAATCCTAAACGTTGCAATGACATAATAAAATCCATGCATGCTAATCTTAGTTACTACTAAGAACACGTATAAGTTTAAGTGGATTTTATTTTCATTAAAGTTTATTATAACGTAAATGAAAGCACAAAGATAGAAATTTTTATTTAATAAGATTTGACAGTACAAGATAATTGAAATTGCAAGCAATTCTAGTTTAGATAAAAAAAATTACTTATTATCGAACTGAATTTGAGCAATTCGATTTTTGGAGTAAATCGAAAAATCAAATTCGAGTTTAATGTTCAGATATATTTTATTTGTTTTGCACTGTTTAATCATATCTTTTTAATCTCATTTTTAACCCCTCTCCTCCTTATAAAAAAATCTCATGAATTATGTAGAAGTTTCTTTTATTTGCAGAATCGCATGGCTTGGTTTATGACTTAATGGTAGTTGCAGGTGGGAGGAATTGGAATGGCAGCAACGCCTAACCCCCAAAAGGATTGCCTAGCTATACCTATATCATATAAAGTTAAATTTCATGTGTAATGGACCATATATGCTTTGCAGAGCAGAACCCTTCGCGAAATTTTCGATCCATCAAATAAAACATGGTGCAAAGTTGACCAAATACGGCCTTTCTCCGGGGCAATGCAATATGCGGTTCAGATGACGGAGGATGATCAAGTTTAACTGTGGTGGATTCAGGGGAGAAGCCTAGTAAAAGTCAGAAATTTAAATAACGGTTGTAACATGTTATTAAGGCAGTTAATTTATGTTTTGACTTTTTCTGTCATTGATATTCATATTGAATATTTACTATAACTGACCGCGATAACATTCATTACATCTGCGAACAGGATAAGCGTGATATAACTGCAATTTAGATTCTTGGTTAAAACAAGAGATTCTAGCTTCTCATTAGCTGTTCTAGGAACAGTCACTTCCTGTTCTAGAATCCTGCTCTTCATTACCTGAAAAATAAGCTTTACAATGTTGATTGTTAGCTTTATTTGATGAGTGGAGTATTTAGAGATACAAAACACTCCCCTACATGGTTCTGCTATGCTAAAGTAACCCACGATTCTTATACTTACCCTAGTATTTTCTGTTTTTTCTTTTAGTACAAAGGACGCAGATTGAGATAAAGAGAAGATTACAAATGCTAAAATTTAAATTTTAAACTTGTTAAATGTCATCTGTTAAAGATGGTTGTATGAATAAATTATACTAAGCTAAAGGTTTGTAAAGTCCAATATACATCTTTGCTTTCAGGCATTTTCTGTCTGAAACAGATTAGGATAGAGTAGGATAATAAGAATCTTTCTACTCACCTTATAGTTATTGGTTCATCGTATTGGCAAAGAATCAATACAAATCTCAATCGCTAAATTCTTGGAGTACTGATAACTCAGATTTAACAATTCAATTTTCAAAGTACTTTCACCCTATATCGTCCATGAAAAGCAAACCTTGGTTGTATCCATTGAAAGTACTTATGTCTCTATTGCTTCCAACAAATAGGAACTATGAACTATCCTATGGGAAATATAATAATAATATTATTATTATTATTTTAAGGTTTTAGCATATTCTTATTAGCAGGCTACTCATATGCACTCCATAACTTGTTCCCCTTCCTTTTCTTTTCCCTCCTTTTGTGAATTCCTATTTGTCTAGTGGGTTGCTGCAGCCTTCTAGGCATCCTTTTATTTTTATTTCTTAAGTCTCCCTTTAAGCGGAAACAAATGAACTATTTTAAAGGTGGAGATAGTAGAAGGGTTATAGAGGTAAAGATTCGAATTATAAATTTAATGAATATCATCTTTTAAAAGTGATTGTATGAATTAACAGTTAAACCTCATTTTAAAAAAAAAATAATTACTTTACATGCTAATTATATTGTCACCTTATTTTATGACTAAAAATTTGAATGCAATTAATAAACAAAAGAAATTCAAATGCTTAGACTCGAAGAAAAAAATTCTTAAGATTTATGATCAACTTTCCATTTGAGTCGCATTACACCATGAAAACCAAATGACTCTGCTTTTTCAAATAAAAATTTTCCAACTTTATAAATCACCATTCTGATACAAAAACTCAACTTTTCCTCTTATGAGATCATTAATTTCTTCATATAGTTTAACAGCTGCATGCACACTTCTATACATTCAAGCTGGAAAAAAAAAAAAAAAAAGACCTGACTCTTTTGACAAACAAATCCCCGGCATTGCCCTACATGTTCCAAACAAGGGTTTCATTGGATTGTGAGAAAGGCAAGGGGGCGGTGCTGAATTGCTGACTACTTCACTGGTAATTGCCGCATCTTTGTCAATTTACCCGGCCAATTTTATTATAAAAATAAAGATTTTGATAATGCTACTCTGGCACCGACTTTCTAAAAGGAAAAGAGCCTCATCTTTGACAAAAGCTTCCATCCCCGTTGCTTTGTTTCCCCTCTTTAATTCTACTCCGCTAATCATCAAATCTTACAGCTTCTTTAAATCTATTACTAACACCAAAAAAAAAAAAAAAAGGCCAAAGAACCTTAACCGTCATAGTAATAAAGGAAAAAAAAATAAAGGCTGTATTTCTCCTTATTGGTTAAGTTAATGCACCTTGAAATCTCCTTATTTTCCCTACCATTTTTATCTCTTAACTTCCCTTTCTTTCACAGCATATAACGTCTCTCTATAAACCCAGAAAAATCCTCCTTTTTTTTCCTCATTCAAAATTATAATGCAATGTAACATTTCAAAATTAACAGAAAAAAAAAAGGAAAAAACTTTGTGATTGTTTCTTTGTTTTTTCATGGCAACAACAACTCGGAAACTTGCCGTGAAAGTGGTTGATGCACGTAATCTACTACCAAAAGACGGCCACGGGACGTCGAGTCCTTACGTTGTGATCGATTACTACGGGCAAAGGAAGCAGAGGAGGACGGTTACGAGGGACATTAACCCTGTTTGGAATAAGGTTTTTCAGTTCAACGCCGGAAAACGGTCGGATGTTTTCAGTGACGTGCTTGAGCTTGATACCATGATAAGAATCATAGGCCGAGCAGTAGGAGCAATTCTCTGGGGAGACTGAAAGTTGAGTTCTGGGCATTTTGTTGAGAAGGGTAAAGAAGCTTTGATTTATTATCCTTTGGAGAAGAAGCATTGTTTAATTTGGTTCAAAGTGAGATACGTTTGAAGATTTATGATGTTGATGAGATGATGCCACCACCTCCGCCTGTGGAGGAGGCAAAAGCGGAGGAGATAAAGTTGGAGCCGCCTTTGGATAAGGCGGCGGCCCTTGTGTCTTCTGATCAACAACCAGGACCGGGTGAGGTGAAGCCTAATGATTATGCTGCAAATTCGGCGGAGGGGCCGCAAGCGACTGCCGTTGCGCCGGCGAGTGAGGCGCCTGCGGGTGGTGAGTCCGAAAAGGCTACTGAAGCTGCGTCAACGAGAGAGGAAAATGGTGTAGCTGAAGGTGAAAACCCAGAAGAAGCTGATCAAGCGGAGCCAACAGCAGATTCGCAACCCGTGCAACCTGATGATCATGATGATGACGTTGTGCTTGAGCCTACATCAGCAAATTCGCCCCCTCGCCACCACAACCGGTATCACGACATCAACTGCACCGGCGGGGTCTATTCCGGAAATCAAAGTTGCCCGAGCCATCTCTGCTCCGCCGCCACTCACACGGCTAGCAAACCCCACCGTATAATATTTCTATGATTTGATCTCGGACTTCCTTGTTCCCACTGAGACTAAACACAGCAACGCTGAGACTTTATCATCCATCTCTAATCCACGTTTGATATATGTATACATTGATGTAAGAAACAACTTTTATTAATATTTTTTTTAATCATCAACACCATTTCTCAAATCTCCATTAAGAATTTTGACTCTACATATATATATATATATATAATTTTTGTTTTTGTCGAATTAACGATATATCAATTATTAAGATTCAAATGTTGATAACCTAAAAAAATTGTTAACAATCTTATATATCATGAAACATTTTTTTATTCTTTAAGACTAGTATTTACTAAGTTACCCTACTTAATTAACCCTTATTTCTCTAATTGGTGATTGATTTGTTATTGATTATTGGATGTTTCATATTTCAATCTTTTCAATTTTCCTCCTTTAGAATATTCCAGGACAAATGATGCAGGACAAGTATCTATATCATTTGTGTTGATGCTTTCCTTAGTTGACATTGAGGAGTTCGAAATGTTCAGTAGGAGTGAAACTTGAAATACAAAAAAGAGGTCATAGTAGCATCGGGGTCAAAACGCTGGGATGCACTCCAATATTTAAATTAGCTTAAGGGTTTTGCAGAGAGGAATTGAAAGAATGGAGAAGGATAGAAGATAAGGAGGATTTTTTCTAGGTTCAATGCCTGAGGGCTTTGTAGCGCCTTTTATAGTTAACCTTCTAATATGTCTTTTGATTTTATCTAACCGTCATTATCCTGAAGTTACTAGTTGTCAAACCATTAGTCTTTCAGCCGTATTTATCAGGATATGTTGGTAATTGGTCCTAGGTAGTAAGAGCGAGATCTATGATGTGTTCTTTAGAGACGTCCAATCCATACCATTGTTGTGCAAGAAACACAATAAAATAAGAAGGTTAAAACAAGAACACACAAGATTTATGATGTTCGGTCAATAAGACCTACGTCCATGGACAATGAGAGAGATTTCTTATTTCTTTAAGAAAAATTAATGCAAAAAAAACAAAAAACAAAAACTTTAGTGCCTCATATATATATTCACCAAATACTAACTAAACAAGGACAGTCTTAATTAGTAAGGATAAATTATATTCCTTATCTTAATTTGATTAGGACTTATTTAAACATAATCCTAGTCAAATAAGGATTAAAGTCTACAGTTGCTTTGTTTACTACTGAAGCTGATTATATGTCATTGATATAAGAGGTTGTCAGGAGAGTCTATCATGTTTGGGAAGCACCTTAGGCATATAAAGATTTTGGCGATTAGATGAGCATGTCATTAGTGTCTGGTTGTTATTAGGGCAAATGAGTGAGATCATTTGAGTGACCTACTTTTTTAAGTCATTTGGACAACCCGCATATTAAGGCGCAAGGTCATCTAAGCTACCCGCTTATTAAGGGTAAAAAAATTATCTCTTTTTTAATTACCTATTGCTATCATTTTTTTTTTGATAATTAGGAAAGAGAAGGATACTTAGAATTGAACTTAAGTTTATATGCTAACCTTAACTCACTTTTAACCATTCGGCTAAGAGATTGTTGGCATCATTATCATTTCTAATTATCAACGTTTTGTCACATATATGTGGTTTTAAAGTGAAGATATCAATTAGGAACGATCACTTAAGTTAGGCATGCTCCTAAAAAGTGATCCAAAAGAAGTTAATAAGGTAAGTTAATAAGGCCGGGTATATGTCAAGATCCGTGCGCTGGTCTATGTCCAAGTCAGTCAACCGAGTTTAATGAGGGATATAGAACTTGAATCTTGATCTTTGACAGAAGATTTGATCTACCATACAATTTTTATGGAGGATTGAACGCATTGGAGCTTTATTAATATTTTTTTTTCTCAATTTCTCTTCCATTGAGATATTGCTTGTTTGTTATTTTTCGAAGAATATGAACAGGTTGGTTTTGATTTTTGCTAAATATTTATTAATTCTTAAAGATATTAGATAAATGATAAATATAGATATATTTAATCTTAATCTTATATTAAAATCGAATTCTAGACATTGCAGTGACGTAATAAAATTCATGCATACTAATCTTACTACTAAAGAACAGATATATGTTTAAGTGAATTTTTATTTTTATTAAAGCTTCTTATAATGTAAATAAAAACACAAATATAAATAATTTATTCATTAAAATTTGACAAAATTACAGAAGTAAAATATGTCTTTTATATTTCCTCGGTTTTTGGGGCTCAAAGAAGCATATTATAGTGGGCCTAAATTTCAAATATAAATGAAACATTTATATTTACGTATTATTCGAGTTTAGATTATAAAAAAGTTTATATTCGATCAATGTTGAGCCGAATTTGAAATTAAGTAATTTGAGTTTTCAAGCTAGTTAAATTCGAGTTTGAAATCTGACATGTGGTGGATATAATGGGGTGGATTGGGGGGTGGGGATGGGGAGAGCTCGGCTAAAACAACAGATTCTTATGATGATAGTGGTAGAATGTTGGTGCTCTTCCTCCGGATTCCGGGTCATCTTCCTCACCACTATCGAGGACGTGAGGGCTTTGTACACGGTTTCGCTGCACTTGGACACGAATTATATGTTCTTGGAGGAAAGGTTCTCTAGTGGGAAGATTCTGGAGCTGGGAGATCTGGTGTCGGAGAAACCGGCTCTACTGTAATGTCATGAGTCAAGACTCAAGTTCAAAGCCTGTGTGATACTTGAACTAACTCTCGGACTATGACACTAGGCTGTGCCTCCATTGCCTTTGATAGGTTGACGACCATTTGTTAAGGACAGATGAAGGTTTACCGAAGAGAAATAGGTTTTTGATACAAATAAAGTTTGGATTATATAATGCTGTTTTTATCACTGCTTGTGTCAGTTTTTCATCCTTATCTTTCGGGACTTTGATTTATTGCGTAGTTTAAGTTTAAGAGAAAAATTGCCACTTTCTGTTCTAGAATCTAGTTCCTTATCACTAGGCAAATACAAAATGAGCTTTACACGGTTTGATTGTTAGTTAAATATAATAATTTTAAATATGATATAATTATAATATAATATAATACGTAAAAAATAATGAAAATATGACGTAAAATATAAATATAATAAAATAAATAAATATATAGTTTAAATATTATTATGACATAAACACAAACACTACAAAATCTATTGTTAGCGTGACTCAAGTAATGTAGTAGAGATGCAAAACACTCTACACAATTCTACTATGCTACAGTAAGCCACCACTCTTATCCTCGATCTAAGTATTTTCAGCGTTTTTTATAAAAAAATTAATATTGATATTCAAATTTTAAACTTGTTAAATATTATCTCTCAATGTTAATCATATAGATCAACTATATTAAATTTTAAATTTAAATAAAAGTCCAATATTCTCTTTTCATACGTCTTTACTTTTATGCATATTCTTGTCTGAATGGGGTTAGGCCAGAGTAGGGTAATAAGAATCTTTAATCACCTTAAAGTTATTGGTTCATCATATTGGCAAAGAATCAACACAAACCTAATGTCCCAATTCAATTATTAGAGTAATGGCAACTTAGAATTAACAATTCGGTTTCATTTGTTTTTAAAGTACTTTCACCTTATATCTTCCATGGAAAGCAATCCTCGCTTGCACCCACTGATAATGCTTATGTCTCATTTGCTTCCAACAAATTGGAACTATGAAATTTAAAGCTCAAGTAATTCCAATCTTAAAGGAAGAAAAGGATCAAATTATATATTCCCTATCAGCCTACTCATACACACTTCATCACTTGTAATGTTTCCTTTTTATTTTCCCTCCTGTGAATTCCTATTTTCCTAGTAGCTTTGGTGGAGCCTTCTATGCATCCTTTTATATTTTTTCCTTTTAGTCCCCCTTCAAGCTGAAATAGATGAACTACTTTAGAGGTCGAGACAGAAAAAAAATTATAAATATTAAAATTTAAAATTTAAAATTATTAAATATCACTTCTTAAAAATGACTATATTAATCAATTGAATTATACGTTATTTTTAAATAAATTAACTACTTTACATGTCAATTACATTGTTACTTTGTTTTTACTGTCTAAAAATTGAAATGCCATAAAAAGAAAAGAAAGAAATTCAAATGCTTACACTCTAAGAAAAAAAAAATTCTTCAGAATTATGATAAACTCTCCATTTGAGTCATATTACGCCATGAAAACCAAATGACTTTGCTTTTTCAAATAAAAATTTTTCCAACTTTATCAATCACCATTCTCATTACAAGAACTCACTTTGACCTCTTCCGAAATCATTAATTTCTTCATAAAAACAGCTGCATGCACACTTCTATATATTCATAAAATCGACTTTTTTGTCAAAAAAATTTAACAATTTTCACATACAAAACCAGTAGTTTAGCGCTTTACTTCTTATTATGTCATTGCTGTTGTAAACAAAAATGCTTTAATTTGTTTGAAGAATTCACACTTTCAAAAAAGTGACAAAAGGTAGTAGATCCCCACCGGCATGAGCTAGACATTAGAATTTGCCCTACACGTTCCAATCAAGGGATTCATTGGATTGTGAGAAAGGCAAAAGGGGCGGTGCTGAATTGCTGACTACTTTACTGGTAATTGCCACATCTTTGTCAATTTACCCCGCCAATTTTATTATAAAAGCAAAGATTTTGATAATGCTACTCTGGCACCGACTTTCTGAAAGAAAAGAGCCTCATCTTTGACAAAAGCTTCCACCCCGTTGCCTCTTTCCCTTCTTTAATGCTACTCCGCTCATCATCCAATCTTAGAGCTTCTTTAGATATAATTGCTGAAGGATGGCCAAAAGCGAATGCCGAAAAAAAAAGGCCCAAAGAATCTTCACTATCATATTAATAATGATAAAAAAAAATTAAAGGTTGTATTTCTCCTTGTAGGTTAAGTTAATGCACTTAAAATCTCCTTATTTTCCCCACCATTTAGCTCTTACTTCCCTTTCTTTCACACTACATAAGATTCCTCTATAAACCCAGAAAACCCTTTTTTTTTTCTCACTCAAAATTATAATGTAGTATTGCAAAATCAACAGAAAAAAATAAGAAAACCTTTGTGATTGTTTTTGTTTGTCATGGCAACAACAACTCGTAAACTTGTTGTGGAAGTGGTTGATGCACGTAATCTATTACCCAAGGACGGTCACGGGACTTCGAGTCCTTACGTTGTGATCGACTACTACGGGCAAAGGAAGCGGACGAGGACGGTTACGAGGGACATTAACCCTGTTTGGAATGAGGTTCTTCAATTCAAAGCAGAAAAACCATCGGATGTTTTCACTGACGTGATTGAGCTTGATGTTTACCATGATAAGAATCATGGGCCGACCAGTCGGAACAATTTTCTAGGAAGACTGAAGTTGAGTTGTGGGCAGTTTGTTAAGAAGGGTGAAGAAGCTTTGATTTATTATCCTCTGGAAAAGAAGTATTTGATTAGTTGGATTCGAGGTGAGATTGGTTTGAAGATTTATTATGTTGATGAGGTGTTGCCACCACCTCCGCCTGTGGAGGAAGCGAAAGCGGAGGAGGCGAAGGTGGAGCCGCCTTCGGATAAGGCAGCGGCCCCTGTGTCTTCAGACCAACAGCCAGCAGCGGGTGAGGTGAAGCCTGATGATAATGCTGCAAATTCATCGGAGGAGCAGCAAGCGACTAGGGTGGCGACGCCGAGTGAGCCGCCTGCGGGAGGTGAGTCCGAGAAGGCTACTGAAGCTGCGCCAACGAGCGAGGAAAATGGTGTCGCTGAAGGTGAAAAGCCAGAAGAAGGAGCCGATCAAGTGGAGCCGGAAGCTGATGCGCAACCCGTACAACCTGATGATCATGACGATGACATTGTGCTTGAGCCTACATCAACAGATAGGGCCCCAGAACCACCACAACAGGATATCATGGCATCAACTACATCGGGGTCGATTCCGGAAATCAAAGTTGCCCGAACCACCTCTGCTCCGCCGCCACTCACACGGCCAGCAAACCTCACCAGCTATGTTTCTTCCGTGGACCCACCTGATGATCACACCCGAATCGAACGGTCCTCGTTTGATCTTGTTGAAAAAATGCACTACGTTTTCGTCAAGGTGGTGAAAGCGGGTAGCCTCCCCACCAATGGCAACCCCGTCGTTAAAATCGCCATCGGGGGTTGCCACGTCACATCAAAACCAGCTCGAAAAGCCAAGTATTTTGAGTGGGACCAGACTTTTGCCTTCGCCCGCGACTCACCAGAAACCTCCTCGTTTCTAGAAGTTTCCGTTTGGGCCGATGCCGCCGGCGCCAATTTCTTAGGTGGTGTTTGCTTCGACGCGACGGAGATTCCTTTACGAGACCCACCAGACAGCCCCTTGGCGCCGCAATGGTATAGGTTGGAAGGAGGTGGAGCCCATAGAGGTGATCTAATGCTTGCCACGTGGATCGGGACCCAGGCTGACGAGGCATTTCCTGATTCGTGGAAATCGGACGCCGCCGGCAAACTTATAAATTCTCGCTCCAAAATTTATCTCTCTCCTAAGCTTTGGTACCTCCGAGCTTCCATCCTCGAAGCGCAAGACATTTTGCCGTTAACGGCGTTAAAAGAAGGGTCGTTTCAAATGAAAGCGCAATTGGGATTCCAAGTGCAGAAAACTAAAGTTGCTGTTTCACGTAACGGCAATCCATCATGGAACGAAGATCTCATGTTCGTAGCGGCCGAGCCATTCGGTGATCATTTAATATTCTATCTCGAGAACCGGCAGCAAAAAGGACCGGTGAAGTTAGGAGCCGTCGGAATCCCGCTTACCGCCATTGAACGTCGTGTCGATGATCGAAAAGTGATATCCCGATGGTTCAACCTCGAGGACCCAAAAAACGAGAAAAAAGGTTACAAAGGCAGAGTGCATCTGAGCCTATGTTTCGACGGCGGATATCACGTGATGGATGAGGCGGCGCACGTCTGCAGCGACTACCGGCCGACTGCAAGGCAGTTGTGGAAGCCGCCCGTGGGGATACTCGAGCTTGGGATCATCGGCTGTAAGAATTTGTTGCCGATGAAAACTGTAAACAGTAAAGGGTCCACGGATGCCTACACCGTGGCAAAATACGGGTCGAAGTGGGTTCGAACCCGTACGGTGTCCGATTCTTTGGATCCAAAATGGAATGAGCAGTACACGTGGAAGGTGTACGATCCATGTACGGTGTTGACGATAGCCGTGTTTGATAGTTGGGGGGCGCTGGAAATCGACGGTGGAAAAGAAGCCACGCGTCCTGATTTTCGTATGGGGAAAGTAAGGATACGTATATCTACGTTGGAAACGGGTAAGGTGTACAAGAATACATATCCGTTGGTGATGTTGGGCAATAGTGGGGTACAAAAAATGGGTGAGCTGGAGTTGGCTGTAAGGTTTGTCCGTGCGGCTCCAACACTGGATTTCTTACACGTGTACTCCCAGCCTTTGCTACCGTTGATGCACCATATAAGGCCTTTAGGAATGGCCCAACAAGAGATTTTGAGGACCACAGCAGTGAAAATCTTGGCCGCACACTTGTCACGATCAGAGCCACCACTAGGGAGTGACGTGGTACGTTACATGCTCGACGCGGACTTCCACGGGTTCAGCATGCGAAAAGTACGTGCGAATTGGTCGAGGATAGTCAATGTGCTATCGGGCGTGATCGATATCGTACGGTGGATAGAGAATACACGTGCATGGAAGAATCCAACGGCTACGATACTTGTGCATGCATTGCTAGTAATGTTGGTGTGGTTCCCTGATTTGATCGTTCCCACTTTGGCATTTTACGTGTTCGTGATTGGCGTTTGGAACTATAGGTTTAGATCAAAGGAAAAATTACCCCACTTTTGTCCTAAGATCTCATTGGCGGACAGTGTTGATCGCGATGAACTAGACGAAGAACTTGATACAATGCCGAGCACCCGATCAGCGGAAATTATACGTACGAGGTACGATAAGCTACGCATGATCGGCACACGTGTGCAGAACATATTGGGCGATTTTGCCACGCAAGCTGAACGCGCGCAAGCATTGGTGACATGGCGAGACCCACGCGCGACGGCGATTTTTGTGGGATTATGTTTCATCGTGGCATTCATGTTGTACTTGGTGCCACCAAAGATGGTAGCAATGGCATTCGGATTCTACTATTTCCGACATCCACTGTTCCGAGACCAGATGCCGTCGCCGGCGTTGAACTTCTTCCGAAGGCTTCCATCTTTGTCTGACAGAATCATGTAGGATGATGTTGAAGGGGCAATCTTTCTTTTTTTGCTTCGATCGTTTTGTTAGATTTAAATGCGACTTATACAGTCTTTTTTTTTTTTTTTTTGGCTAAGCAAAAATGTGGTAATGAAATAACTAATAAATAATCATTGCATGATACTACTATAATTGTTTACTTGTTGATGCCTGAGAAATATCCAAGTTAAAATATTGGATATATACCTTACAAATAAATTTGATAATTTTTAATATGATATAATACAAAATATAATATGAATATAAATAAATATATAAATATAGTAAAAATTATATAATATAAATTATTTAAATATCAAAATATTATTTAAATATAACAACATGTTAGGCATGATTATGAAAAAAAAATCTTACAAGTATGATAAATTGTATGAATTAATAGTTTAACTCGCCAGTTAAATGATTTTTCTCTTTGGCCCAATACGAGAGCCTGGCCTGCTCAATTGAAAGTAGCCATTGTTCCAACAGGTCAGACTGGTAAGTCAGTGTTGGATATCTGGTTTTGCCGTTCTTAGTTAATGGCATTACAGGCAAATATAGCTGATGAACCTGAAAATCGACATTTATTTTTCTGAAATTGGTTGCCAAACATTAAATCCAATTCAATTCATTCTGATTAGAAAAATATATATATCAAACAACTTGAAGCTGTTCAATTCTTGAATTTAAAGTAATTTGATTTTGAAATAACTAAACTTAAATGATTGAAAAATTTAATAAAAAATTTAAAATTAAATTGATTTTACTTTAAAATTCAATTTGGAACTGAATATCAAAATCCAAAAAATTGAAATCCAAAACAATCTAAATTTTCTTTAACCAAAATGATTTGATTTTGGAAGGGCAAGCTTATAAAGACTTTGATAATTGTGTCACGTTGATGTTATTTTTTTATATCATGTTACGTTTAAAATGTTATATAGATTTCGATACATTAATAATTTATATTATTTTTATATTATTTTTCAGTATCATATTTTGTAAAATGTTTCAATTTTTTTTATATAATACGTAAAAGCTATATTTTTCTCAAGCCTGCTTGCTGCAGGCACATAGATTTATTCAGAGGCAAGAATTAAAGAAGCAAAGGATAAATAGTCAGAAAACTCAGCCCGACGTATTTTTTTTTTCCCCTTTCAACCAGATTGCCAAATACATCAAAAATAGAAACATATCATGCCATCATCCAACTTGTTCATCCCTTCCAAGCAAAAAAGCCAGCGCCAGCTTTTATTATATTATGAAGACAAAAACAACATAATCTCTTTGGCAAATCAATGTACCCACTATTTTGTCCGAACTGTTACAATTTGAACTCAAAAGACCAAGCAAATAATTACATCACTTAATATATATATATATATGACTAGTCTTTCTAGTGATCATAAACAGGGTTGGAAAAATCAGGACAAGACGGATATAATGTTATTGTGAAGTCATGGCGTGAGGATAATGCCTAGAGTTCATCCTATTAGCCAACTAAATTATAAATTTATAGTCAATTAGGAGAGATTTAAAATGAATTTCATATGGTGAAAAATTGTGGAGAAAAAAAAAGCATGTTGGATATGTTCTTTTTATATAATTTTAATTTATTTATAACTTTATAATCTCTATCTAATTAACTCATTTAAAATGACGTAACATGTCTAAATGTAAGGGCTGCAGTGACAAGCAGTAATAGTTGCAATGACTATTCATTGATGAAGTCAGCATATATGCAAGTATGAGTTGCCCAAGAGATTAGGATACGTAGCGTTGTAACAGTTTAAAATCTAAACTTTACAGAATAGTTGATATTGGCTAATCTTGTTGGTTGCAGATAATCTGAACTGATTCTGTTATTTGTTGCTAAGATGTTGCGGAGTACCCGTTGCACTAAGCTCATTCGAACTCGTAACTTTAAAGAGTTTGATAATAATATCATATTAATTTAATTGTTATTCAGTTGACTTTCTTCTAATAGTTAGATATATAAATTTTAAGTTTATTTAAGTTTTAAAAGAATTAATATTCGATACGGTATATATCGATAATCAATTAAATAAATTTAAAATTTTAAAAATTCTTAAAAACAAATATTTTTTTAGATTTTAATCATTTAATTTCAAAAGATAATTATCTTCCTATTTTCTAAAAAAAATTAAAAACAAATTGAAGTTTTAGATTGATTTGACCCAAAATTTCGGATGAATTCTTCAAACTTTATAACATTGAATATTAGGATTACAACTAATAATATATCGAAGAAAAATCTTGGATTGCTTGAACAACAAACCCTAAAAACTAAACAAATGACTCATGTCCAGGACTAGTCAACCACAATCCCGTCTTCAGCCACCATTAATGAGGGGTGAGCACTCATTGTGTGCACAGATTAAATTGATCAAAATTAATTTTATTTAGTTTTTCCAATTTGTTCTAATCAATTCTGATCAGATTCGATTCGATAAATTAATATAAATTAGATTTATTCAATTGATTTATAATTTTTTTATTTTTCAAATTGAATAAATTGAACAAATGTCACATAATTAAAAATAAATAAATTATTATATTTTTATTTATTTTAATCATTCTTCATCCAATTATCTTGCCTAACCTATAACCATATCAACTAATTTCATAAACTCAAAACAAAACCCAAATTGGCATAACTAATTGAACCAAATTGATTATCTTCGTCTTAATTATTTCGATTTTTATATAAAATTTGATCAATTTTTAATTTTAAAAAATTTTAAAATCAAACAAATCAAATACCGCGCTTTTACATCTATT
>JBBYHM010000006.1:14274900-14344757 GCA_038381775.1 Adansonia rubrostipa
AATAATTTATGTAACTTATAATATATTTATGTAATTATAATAATTTTATGTATTATTATATAATAATATAGGTAAAAAAAAGAAAAAAGTAACCGGCATAACCGGTTGCCGTCAAAACCTTACTGGAAGCGCTCCTTAAATCCAAATCGATTGTGCAGTCAAAATCGATTTCCATCTGTTTCAAGTAACGTCGGATGATCTGTCAATCACATCATCAAAACTTTTACATAAGACCTAAAGAAATTACTTGAAATGAAATTGAGAAAAAAACTAGGGAGGAATCATTTTCAAAGTTTGGCAATTCCCCCTTTCCCAACGCAAAAGGGGGAAATGATATCTTTGGTGATCTCTTTTATTTTAATTAAATTTTGATTTTTCATTAACAGTTAAAGATATTTAATTTCTAAAACCTTTAAAATATTTACCTATGAGATGATAATCAAGATTATAAAAAAAGTTAAATTAAAGGTCAAACTGGTAATAGTATTTTTATTTTTTGATTTAATTAGTTGAATTAATAGATTCAGTAAAAACTTTAATGTTAAAATAAATATTAATATAGTAAGTAATTAATAAAAAATAGATTTAATATAAAATTAAAAAATTAATTGTTCAAATCTCATTGATTTTTTGTAAATTAAAAAAATTTCTATTGATTCAATACATTTCTGACTCTATATACCATAACAGACTAAGCATTTCCAATATCAGCTAAGATATGAAAGAAAGGATTCTATTCTGGCATTAGAATGCCTTAAGAAGATTGTCTGTTCTGCAACTAAGATTCGTGGTCGTGGAAGAATTGGGTTCGATTCCAATATGCCCAATGCGGCGAAAAACAGTTTTTGTTAAGGAGACGTGAAATGGTCCCATGGTTCACAAATAATTTATTAATTCGATGGATGATAAGATCTAATTGATTTTGACCATGCATGAAATGAATATATAATCCGGAATTCACATATGAAACCTCCTTAAAATTAATGTCAAAGTTGTAAAATTCAACCTTTTCTTATGATGAGAATGCTTCATAATCAAATAACCATCATCATAATCTTCTCAGAGTTTTAGTATTCTAAATTTTTTAGATTTACTTCGCTTGACTTTACAATTCATCCACATCGTCCTCATCATCTCGAATTCATTTTTCTGAAAAAGGAAAAAAAACTTGAATCATATTCGATAATTTTTGATATTATACGAAAAAAATAATTAAAATATTATGTGATTAAAAAAATAATAACATAAATATATGAATGTATTAAAATTTATATAAATATATAATATCTTAAATATGATTATCATACATATATATATATATATGCACAAACAAAAATACATGGATAGTAAGATGTTTAATACGCTCTTACACAATTTTTATGATTTTTCAAACTAATTTTTATATTTGGCTTAAGGTGCATTGGATCTGTGCTGTTGAAATTTCTTTCAGTGATTATTCAAATGTAACGAATACTGAAAAAATAATAATAATTATCTTCTCAATCAGAAATTAATTTATTAGAGTAAAATAAATTTATATTATGTATAAAATGTCAAATTGAGTTGAATTGATGTTACCAGTCAATTGGCTCTAACTCAATTGATTAAAGTTAAAAAAAAAAAAAGTTTAAAATTTTAGTATTGAAAAAAGAAAATAGGTGGAATGTATAGTTTTTTGGAATTAAAAAAAACCCGATTTTATTTTATAATTTTAAGAAGTGATTTCAGTATGTTAATCACAACCGTCCATTATAATTTATGGTTACTTCTAGAAATTAACAAAATCTAATTTCTATCGTGGTGACGATGATTTTAATTATATTTAATTAATCTATTAAGTGAAATAATCACGAAATTAAGTAGTGATTAAAAAAAATCTGTCTGGTTTTATTTGATTGAGAAATGATAAGTTGTCCAGCGTGGTATGGTACATCAACCCAGAGACACCTTGAACTTGTATAAAACCTGTTTAACAGGTAAAAATCCAGTAAAAAGTTGGTAAAATATTTAAAATTCCGTTTGTAATTGACGCAATCTAAACATTTACTCTATTAACTTTATATTAAAAATCATACTATTAATCTAAATATAAGTCTTTATTAATTATAAATTATATTTAATATTTATTTAATATTTGATTAAAATGAGCAATTCAACTGTTGAATTGAAAATTAAAAAAATTTAATCGATTTAACCTCTGATTTAATTTTTTAACTTACAATTAAGTGTCTACAAATTATATATATATATATATATATAATTTGGTTGAAGGTCACTTTTCTTATTTAATGAAAATGAAAACATTGGGACTAATTTTTGGTTGAATGATTCGGTAATATCATTTGAAAGAGACAGAAGGTTAGAATTGGAAGTAACTTATATTAATTTGTTTAATGTTTGACAAAAAAACAAAAAAAAAAAAAAGAAAAGAAAATTGGGTAACCATCATGCGCAAGATCACAACAATATAATCTTTTACGTTGAAATATTCTGTCTTTTTCTTTAGATAAAAATTATAAATCACTCGATTATTGCATATAAAATATTTGTAAAATATTTTTAGAAAAGTATGTTTCTTTAAAAAATTAAAAAGAATATTAATATGAGGTGCAAAACAGAAAGAAAAAGACATTGAAAAAAATGTAAAAAAAAAAAGTGTAATAAGATAATTATAGAATGATTTTATATTTTAAAGAGTAAAAATATGGGCCCTATCATTAATTTTGCTCACATGTTTTATATAAATATATATATATATATATGTTCATCATGTTGGTCACTAATTTGTGCCATATATAAATATACATATTGTAAGTCGGCCACAATTTTATCATTAATTTATGTTAACTTTTGTCGCAATTAACCATATATTTTATTAAAATTTTTTTATTACAAAAGTGAAGATTGAAGGGAAAAACTTTTGTATCTTCAATTTCAAAGCTCTTATCCAAGGCTTCGTTAAGAATTTTGTTAACAAGTGTTTTAAATATTTTTAATAAAAATATATTATTTATAATAATATAAAAATAATATATTTTAAAATATAATAATTAATAATTTTATTTATTATTTTCAATATAATATTATCATATATAATAGGTTTAAAGAGTATATAAAATTCAATTATTACATCAAATTTTAATTCTTATTATTATTAGCTTGAGTTTTATATATATATATATATATATATATATAACAAATAGTAAGTCTTTAGTTTTTGTTACATTAACAGTATTTGCTAAATTTTCTTCATGGATAAATATAATAAATTCTAGTGCTTGATGATTTTCTTACTAAAATATTGTGGTTGTTGTTCTTAAATTTATGAAGAGAAAGAGAAAACAAACATTATAATAATAATAATAATAATAAGAAAATATTAAAAAATTGTCTTGAATAAAGAGAAATATTTTCAAGGACTTTAATGATGATAAGGCCAACAAATACATTATTTTCTAAGTTTATTGCTAGCCCGTCACATCTTCAATTTTTTTTTTCTCCGTTCAATTCTTCTATTGGTGAGAACAGGTTAAATTTTTTTATTTGTATTTATTTAATTAAATCGATTAATTTAATTAAATAAAATTTAATGCATTTAAAATATTGTTTTAATATTAAATAAATATTGCATATAATATATAATTAATAATAATATGTATTCGATGGAGTAATATCATCCAAAATTTTATAAAATTGAAAGTTATGAAAGTGCTTTTTCTTATTAATTTTATACTAATTAAACTGATTTTTTTGGTGATTCGATTAATGAATGATTTGGTATAGTATATCGAATTCCAACAGGTTCAAAGGATTAATCCGATTTCAACAATGGTCCTTTTTCTTTTCTAATGAAAATTCAGAAGGAAAGGCAGTTCTGACTTTTGAGGTAGTTGGAACATGGAAGAAATCTTTTTTTATAAATACCAACCCGTCCCTTGCATTCATTTCCCAAACAGTTTTGAACGGTCTCTTTCTCTTCCTCTTTCGGTCTGTGTCCCTTGTGAAGGAGCAGAAAGCCATTGGAGAATTCTGGGTTTTTATTTTTCTTTTTTTTCCTGTGAGTTTAACTTATAAACTCTCTTCCTTTTCTTGTTTTTTCTTTCTGCTCTATTGCCATATTTTACCCTTAGAATGTAAATGCATCATTTCTACTTAGCATGATCAGCTGTTTGCATTACGTTTTGTTAATGTTTCTCATTTTATATTATACCATGGCAGAAAAATACAAGAAAATTCATATTGTTTTAGTCTTCTATTTTTCTTGGAAACCAAGCATGATGTTGTTATTATTATCGCATAGAAAACTCAAATCTCTTTTTCTGTTCATTGGTTTCTTCCTTTTTTTTTTTTTTCTTATCTTTTTTTTTCATTAATTGGATTCTTTCAGAGCTTCAAATACTTATAACTGAGTGCTTTTTGGATCAATTCAATAGGTAGTTTCCAATTTCCGTTGCATCTTTTGTTGTTTTTGAGCTGTTTCCACGAATGGATTCTCTGCAATTCTTAGTGTCACTATAGTTGGCCATTTGATCCCTTTCTTCTGGTTTACTATTTATTTCCCTTTATTCCTTAAAAAAAGCATCTATGAAATTTGAATATTGAAACATCATGGGTTGATGCTTATACTTTAAACCAATTCATCTTTTACTTCTCATATAAATCTTAATTTTGGAACATCTTGATTGTGGAGACCCACACTCTTCTTTAGCCCGGAAGTCTCACTGTATTCTCCCACGTAGAGCATTTCTTGAAAGATAAAATCGTGAAACTTTTAAATCAAATCTGAGAATAACTTCCTTTTCATCTAGCTTCGTAGACCAAGGGTCTCTTATAAGTAAATTGCCAGTAGATGTCATTGGTATAATATAAAAAATAAATTTTGATTCTCTGAATACTACTGGATTGTTTTTGGTTTGAAAATCTTAGAATTGCAATAAATTCTTGGGGACATGATCAAACTTGATATCAGAAGATAACTTTTCTCCTCAAAATGCTTATTATTTTTCACCTATGATCTGTTTGTGCTCCTTTTTGCCAAATTGCTTTATGCTTCTCATAAATATAGTTGAAGCTCAAATTTTCCTTCACCTTTATTGCCTAGAATAGATGTTAAGAACAACTTATGTTACCGCAATTTCTGATTCTAAGTATGCGTTATGCTCTTCTTTAATCTGAAGTCAGAATTGGAAGAAAATCAGAATGGCAAGAGCAAGAATTCCCATCTTATTGATGGGACTCGTGCTTTGGTGTTGCTTGGTAGCCTCAGCAAAAGCAGAATATATGAAATATAAAGATCCGAAGCAGCCGATACCTGTTCGAATTCGGGACCTGCTGGATCGAATGACATTAGAGGAAAAAATAGGACAAATGGTCCAAATCGACCGCAGAGTTGCTTCAGCTGAGGTGATGAACAAGTATTTCATTGGTGAGCAAAACCTCCAAATCACTCTTCTTTCGATTACCCCTTTCAGAGAAAAGGCAATAAATTGTTACCAAGTCTAGCGATTTCTGAGAGGAAAATTTTGAATTTTATTTTATTTTTTTTCAGGAAGTTTATTGAGTGGAGGAGGGAGTGTCCCAGGTCCACAAGCTTCTGCAAAAGATTGGATAAACATGATCAATGATTTTCAAAAAGGTAGTTTATCGACCCGATTAGGAATTCCGATGATTTACGGGATTGATGCTGTTCATGGCAACAACAATGTTTACAAGGCAACAATTTTTCCTCACAACATTGGTCTAGGGGCTACCAGGCATGTAGATGCACTTTAGCTGTTGGATTTAGTATATGGAAGCTTAAGAATTATTTCACTTTAGTTAGTTCCTTGATGTGGTTCCACACTTCTATTTCTGACATCCTTGCTTGAATCATTTTTCTCATAAAACCAGGGACCCTGAACTGGCTAAGAAAATCGGGGCTGCGACAGCACTTGAAACTCGAGCAACCGGCATTCCATATGTTTTTGCACCTTGTATAGCGGTAGCTTTCATTGAACTTAATAATCATTGATAAACCAAGATATCTTCTCAATTCGGATTCCTTTTACTTACTAATTTCTTTAAACAGGTTTGCAGAGATCCGAGATGGGGTCGATGTTATGAAAGTTACAGCGAAGATCCCCAGATTGTCCAAGAAATGACAGAAATTGTACCAGGATTGCAAGGAGACATCCCTGCTAACTTTCCTCAGGGCGTTCCCTATGTTTCTGGAAAGTAAGCAATTGCATGAAACTACAGGTTCAACTGGAATTCAGATTTAGATACGATCTTAATTTAGATAGTTAACTATAACATAAACAAAAATTCACTTGGTGGTTTTCTATGTTAGGCAGACTCAGGTGAGAGTTGGATACACGTATACTTTATTTTTAAAAAATTTTTTTTTATATATTTGGATAATCGTATTTTTATATCCATGTCTAAATATGAGTAACATAAAATTGCCAGACACAGATATTTTAAAGAAAATAACTCATGTCTAAATATGAATAAGATAAAATTACTTAACACGAATATTTTTTTAAAAAAATGAAGAGAATATGAATTATATATATATATATATATAACACACAGGTCTTATTCCTTGTTGCTTATTGATGTTGACGTTGAATAATTGGTGAAACTGTTTTGGCCCAGTGATGGTCCCCATTTGTCCACAATATTCATATTTAAAAACTAAATGATTGGCCTTTTATTTTTTGAGGGATGAATTAATGGGGCGGACGTGAATTCCACTTCTTGTAAAAGAGCAAATAAAAGTAGAAGTAGAGGGCCCCCATTTGCCTCCACAATACAAAGTTTGACTTCATTTAATTAACTTGGTCGGCCTTAGTTCTTGTCCAGAACATATTTGGGGGTTCCTAGCATTTATTTCTGAAGAGCAAGAATGTGGGATCAACTCAGAATAATAATAATAAGAATAATAATCATAATAAAGTATAGGTATTTTTGACTTATACCGACGGATTTTAAGATTTTACTGACAGATTCAAGTTATTTAAACGAGAGGTTATTGCAGCCTATGTTGATTAGATTTTTCTTTGTTTTTTAAAGTATTATGTTTAACACCCGTTTTTGATATATTTTTAGATATAAGTACCGAGAAATGACTTTTTAAATATATGAAAAAATTTAGAAAATCTTGAACTTATCTAAGTTAGAGAAATGCCGATACATTCACATCTCAGTTAGAGTAGCATAGTTGCAGCCCGTAAAAATTGAAATTAATTCCTTTATCTTTTGTCTCTTTCTTTTGCTGTCCAGGAAAAATGTTGTGGCTTGTGCTAAGCACTATGTAGGTGATGGTGGAACAACCAATGGCATAAATGAGAACAACACGGTGATAGACTGGCCAGGTTTGCTTAACATTCATATGCCAGGCTACTATACTTCGATTATGAAAGGCGTTTCAACCATCATGGTGTCCTATTCAAGCTGGAACGGAATTAAAATGCATACGAATCGCGCGTTGATCACGGGTTTTCTGAAGAACACGCTTCAGTTTAAGGTATAAAACTCTTTCTTGATAGGATCGAAATCAAGTTTAAAGAAACCTGAGAACATAATGCGGATTTTGAACATTGTCTCTCAGGGCTTTGTCATTACAGATTGGGAAGGTCTTGATAGGATCACATATCCACCTCATTCTAACTATTCGTATTCGATTCAAGCTGGAATCAATGCTGGCATTGACATGGTTAGAGTTTGTTAAAATGCTTTGAATTTACTTTCATTTGGTTATATTTAAGTGTTAGGTCTTCTAATAATTGTAAATAATTGCAGGTCATGGTTCCATACAACTACAGTGAATTCATAGACGGGCTAACCTTCATGGTGAAAAATAATATCGTCCCCATGAGCCGCATTGATGATGCAGTGACGAGAATTTTGCGAGTTAAGTTTATTGCAGGCCTATTTGAGAACCCACTGGCAGATGATAGCTTGGCTGATCAACTAGGAAGTCAGGTTAGTTTATTAGCTAGATTGCTCTTTAAACCAATGCTAAAAACTCCAAACCGAAGGTCAAACCTATGAGATCTTAATTATTAAAAATATGCATTTAACTAAATGATATAGTTTTAATATTAATTTTATTGGTTAGTTAAAATCTTCGGCTCCATTATACATATCGGACCAGACAGACCTTTGGTTCCCAATCGAACTGGTCCAACTGGTCGATTCATTTAGGTTTTTTTCCAACGCTGCTTTTAATCATTAGGATGATTATATTGTCCTAATTCTACCCAACCAATTCAACAGGAGCATCGAGAGTTGGCTAGAGAAGCAGTGAGAAGATCACTTGTTTTGCTGAAGAATGGGCAATCTGCCGATCAGCCAGTGCTTCCCCTACCTAAGAAGACATCAAAAATACTAGTTGCTGGTAGCCACGCACACAATTTGGGCTATCAATGTGGAGGATGGACGATCGAATGGCAAGGGTTGAGCAGCAACAACCTTACAATTGGTAAATAAACAATTTAAGCATTCTGCAAGTTGTTTCTAGACCTTAATTGCATTAACCATTACATGACACCTGTTATGAAACAGGTACAACGATCCTAAGTGCCATCAAGAACACGGTTGATTCAAGCACTGATGTCATATACAACGAGTATCCTGACGCAGAATTCGTCAAGGCCAACGACTTCTCCTGCGCCATTGTCGTAGTAGGGGAGCATCCGTATGCAGAAACAGATGGTGACAGCACGAATTTGACAATAGCAGACCCTGGTCCAAGCACGATCACGAACGTCTGCGGAGCTGTGAAATGTGTCGTTATCATAATCTCAGGTCGCCCTGTTGTGATCCAACCTTATGTTGACTCCATAGATGGTCTTGTCGCCGCTTGGTTGCCGGGAACCGAGGGCCAAGGTGTTGCGGATGTTCTGTTTGGTGACTATGGTTTTACAGGCAAGCTTCCTCGTACCTGGTTCAAGACAGTTGATCAACTGCCGATGAATGTCGGGGATCCACATTATGATCCACTCTATCCATTTGGCTTTGGACTTACTACTGAACCTACTAAAAGCTATGAGAATCCATTGATAAGGTTTTATAATTTTTTGAAGTGATTTTCATCATCATTTACATTTGTTATACAACTAGATTTAGCAACTTTTAATATATAGTTAACATGTTTATAAATAAAAAAAATTGTAAAATCCAATTATTATTAATTAAATCAATTTGTTAATTTTTAATTTTTCCTTTATTCTTTTCATTGTGGGATTTGTTTCCAAGATTCTTTGTTTCTCACTTTTTCATGAATAATAAGACATTTTTCATCATTTTCCTTTTGCATTAATCAGATCAAACATACTTGGGGGGCATTTTTTAAGAAGTTAAATTCAATCAACTTGATCTTAAAATAGCAAATTTGAACAAGTTTTTTTTTTTTTTTTTGGGTAAAAATGGATCTCACCAATAAAATAATGCCAAAAAATAAGAAAAAATCAGGTACTTTTCATTTTTTTTACAAAGAAAGAATAAAAAAAAATTGTAAATGTTGAAATTTAAATTTTAAATTTATTGAAAGTCAATTAAATCAATTTAATTAGCATTTAATTTTTCATATTTCTCACTAAATTAAATAACAATGATCAAATATAAAATCAAATCATAAATGACACATACATGTATTTTAGTGTTTTATCCTGGCCTTACTTCAATTTTATTATATATTTAAAGATAACTTTTAAAGTGGAGAAAGAATCCATTTATGCGAGTGTAAAACTAAGTTTTATACACTTCAATAATTTTTTACATGTTTTATATTTGTTAATTCGACCATTGAATCTTATATTCTATTCACATAGATCATGCACATCAAGTTTTGAGTAAATTAAAAATATGTAACTATTTGTTCATTGTCAAAAAAAAAATTCAATTATCAAATATATATTGAGAAAAGTAGTATTCTCGATCAATATGATAGAGATATCGAATTGATTCAAAACTTTATACGTATGATGAGTACAATCATATTACTAAATTAAATTGTTCGTTTGTTAAAATTTTTATCATATAAAAGTTATTGAAGTGTGTAAAACTAACTTGGTTTACACTAGTGTAGGTAGATCCTTTCTCCTTAAAGTATAGATATAAAAAAACACAAATACAATATGAAAACACGAATTTGATTTATTATATGTATTATATGAAAAAAATTAAAATGATATAAAATTTTAATTCATTTAAATTATATTTATGTTCATCATTTATTTTATATTAAGAAATAAAAAATAATAAAATATAAACCTAACAACCCATCCAATAACTTATAATTTATTGCATCATTTAATTTTTTTTTTTTACTTTTTAATCATCATAAATTTTTTTTTCTTTTGATTGAACATCCAAAATTTTTTTAAAAATTACTTACACCAATCTATCACATATATTCAATATTTTAGTTTTATTGATAATTTATCAATATAATAATTTTTTATTTAATATTATCAAATAAAAATTAATATAACCTTATTTTTTAAAAAACATAAATAACCAATTATTATACGACACGTGACACGAAATTAAAAGTTATTTGAATAGTGCCAATACAAATATGACGTAACATAGAAATAACTAAAATACGACATAAAAAATAACATAACTGCAACATAAGTATACAAATGTGTTTAAATTATATAAATCAAACGTGACACAAAATTGACAATTATTTGAATAATACTAATTAAATCTGATAATTTTAAATACGATATAAAAATAACTAAAATACAAATACAATACAAAATAATGGCACTAAAATGAACAAATACACAAATGTATCAAAATTTTTAAAAATTTAAAAAAAAAACTTTATAAGACATAGATAATTATAAATATAAACTTTCATTATAATTATTTTATAATATAATTTTAATAGGGTTTAACATAGATTAAAGTCTCATGAATTATGAATTTTATAAATTTGTATACGTGTACTATAATTAATTATCATTTAATTATGCCATATCCTTAATTTTTTTTATAATTTATTGATAAGCAAAATTAATCAATATTCGCAAAACTAGGATAAATTATTTATCTCAATTATATTTTTTATAAGTAAAATATTTAACTGAATATTTTTATGTTTTATTTTGTATTAATTAAAATTTATATATTAAACATTGGTCAAAAAATAAATTCTGTGCGAAGTGCAGGATTGCACATATTTTATAAAATAAGATGAAAAAGTTATCCTCTATTAGTCGCCACTTGTGGCATGCAATTATAATATTTTATATTTACTACAAATTAATTTTTTTATATTATATATATTTAAGTTATTATTTATATAAATTTTAACATATCATTAACATAGCATGAGAAAAATAATTAAAATATAATATGCTATAAAAATAATATTAATAAGACGTGAATAGACAAATAACGTGTTAAAGTTTATATATAATAAATTATTAAATTGTCTATAAAAATAAACACGATAACATATGATACAAAATAAAAAGTTATTTGAATATATAATTTCAATTAAACTTTATAATTTCAAGCACGACATAATTATTCTACATAAACATAATATGAAAATATTATCAAAAATAACACAAAAAAAGAAAACATGCTTGAAAATTGAAGATGTTAAAATTTAAATAAAATAAATTATTAATATTTAAATATAAATATAAAATAAAAAAAACTCAAATACAGCTTGAATATACTAAATAAAAATGAAAAGCACACAAAATTAAAAAAATAAAAAAATAGATAAAATGAGAGCTAGAAAATAACTGCCATCAATATCACATTAATTACAAAATTATCCTCAATTGCAAAATCAATTGGTGGATTAGTTATGCTTTAAGGTATCAATTTAATTGGTTTATGCACTGATTTAGAAAATTGTTATCTAATTCTCATCCTAATTTATGGAGTATTTATTACAAAATATACAAAAATTAGTGGGAAAATCTTCTTTAATTGGTTTAATAGTAAGACAAAATTTTATTCATGCTGCTGTGGCACATTAAAAAAAATGTTTATGAAAGTAAATGATTGCTTATCTGCCACATTTATCTCTTACTTATATCTCCTGTTATTCTCTTATTCCATCCCATATTTTAATGTAATTCCAAACTTAAAATCTAAAGAAAAAATATGCTATAAAATATTAAACCTTTTACTACTTTTTTTTCCCAAACCACCCTCTCACATTTTAAAACAATCTCTTTCTGTGCAATAAAACAGGATATTTGGATTTCTGGGATTTTCCTGTATGTTCTAATTCTAAGCACCTTTTTCTTATATATACATATATGTATGTATGTGTGGGGGCCTTATACTGTTTTGATTTTTATTTTTTAAATATTTATGTCCGACATTTGTTGCAACGTATAATTAGATATAAGTGTAAAAATATAATTCTCCAAGAATACTCTAAATAATTAAAAATAGATAAATATATATATATCCACATATCCCATAGCAGCAAAATCAAACGGATAGCCGGAATATCCACCATGAAAAACAAGCATTTTCCTTTGTTTTTTAATAGCCATGTGATATGTTGATAAAATGCTGAATTTAATTTAAATAATCAAGATTAAATCCTGGTAACTTTAATTATATTTAAAAAGAAGCCTTTTATATCATTTTTTTTCTTCTCTTTACATACGGACTGTCTTTGAGCTAATATTAATTATTTTTTACTTTTTATTGCTGGGTTTTATGTCAACTGAATGAATATGATTTTTGTTTGCAATATTTGGTTGTTTATGAATTCTGATATTTTTTTTTTTTGTTTCACTCGTTGATTTATGACTTGATTTTGTATACTATTTAATTTTACAAGGAGGTTATGACATTTATTTATTATTATTTTTTTATATAATTATGTCATCTTATATCTTATGTTTGCTAATAATTAGGTTGTCGATGAATGTTATAATATTATTGACTTACTAAATATTTGATTTTTGAAAGGCATATACCATTTTTGTTCGTAATTTTAAATAATTATATTTAATTTAGTATTAGTATTGCATATTAGCTATTTACTCATTTTAATCCATTTACAAAGAAACAAGAAAGACTTGGTATAAAAGCATGATGGTTGATTTCTAAGTGATGCAGATTTTATTTGTGATTTGAGTATTTAAATGTAGTTAATTCCGGGTAAGGATCCAATCTATTTTTACCATTATTTTTTAATATATTATAATTACTATTTTACCGTTAGAATTCACTTATTAACCATGAGAATTATATTTGTAAATTATTATGTATTAAAGATGTATTAAAAAATAATAAATTGAAAAGCAATTATCTTTTCTATGGTTAGTATTTGATAGAGAAAAAAAAATTTGAGAAAAAATAAAAGGAATAATTCACGAGGTGGGCATGGGTAGGATTGGTCGTAGTCTAAAAATTTTTTTTTATTCAAATTCGAGTAAGATTAAGTTCGGATAAAGTTCAAATTATTATAAAAAATAATATTAAAAAATTAAAAGATTATATTAATAATTATAATTAAATTTAATTAAAAAATAATTTTTATTACATTTATAATAATTTGAGTTGTATGGATCATGAGGAGAGTCTAACCCTTACCCTCTTTTAAAGTTCAAGATTTGCATATAGGCAATCAAGTTAATCCAGTTTAGATACATATAAGTAGGACATCAGCAACCTAAATACAGGAATTTATTTATAGTAAAAGTGGACCAAAACAATAAAGTTACTCCAAAAATTGCGAGAAAGACAACTAGGACTACTCCATACTTCTCCTAAAATTATGTGTGTATATATATATATGTATGTATATGTATATTGATACATACACGTAATGCATTTAGAAGATTGTAATTCAATTATCAACCTAATTTAGGCAGAGTATTTATAACAGAAGATCAAAAAATTACAAAATTTTCTTAATTATTAGTTTGACAATTTAATCATGCTGATATGGAAAGTAAGTGGTTGCTTATCTGCCACTATCTCTAATTTTTATCTTCTGTTACTTCTATTTGGTTCTTTTCCCATGTTTTAAGGCAAACTCAAAAATTTTAAGGGAAAAAAAAAATTATAAATACCACCCACCGTTTCCTTTGTTCTTTCCCAAACCGCCACTTCACATTTTAAAACAATCTTTTTCGAAGGAAAACAGGTTTGTTTGGATTTCTGGGATTTTCCTGTATGTTCTAAGCTCTTTACTGTAAATATATTCGAATGTACATTGAATACGGGATAACAAATAAATATATCTAAAAAAGGTTT
Organism: Adansonia rubrostipa; assembly: GCA_038381775.1. Lineage (NCBI taxonomy): Eukaryota > Viridiplantae > Streptophyta > Magnoliopsida > Malvales > Malvaceae > Adansonia > Adansonia rubrostipa. The sequence goes on from JBBYHM010000006.1 coordinate 14,289,139, forward strand.
GAGCATAGTATATATGTCATAGCAGCAGTATATTCACGGTTACATGACAAAACAAGCTTTTTTTATATATATAATTTTTTCCCCTTTAGGTAAGGATTTATTTGATATTTTTGGGTTTTCTGTGAACTGAATGATTATGATTTTTGTTTCTTCTGAAGTTTGATTTGTTTGACAGTGCATCATTCAAGTCCTTTCTTTTGGTTCGGTCTTTGGTAATGTTTTTGTTTCCTTCAATAAGTAATAATGGAATATGATAGGGATAATTGGATATGCTTATACTTTTTTTTTAACACTGATTTACTCTATATTTGATTTTGGGAAAAGCATCATAGCTTTAAATAATTAATTCTAATGATATAAATTATCCCCCAAAAAAAATTCTTACTAATAATATTGCATTTGCTTGTTTTATCTTGAAGGAAATTATTTGAAAGATCAGAATGGAAAGATCAAGATTTGTTTTTATGGGAATTCTGGTTTGGTGTTGCTTGGTAGCCTCAGCAATGGCAGAAAATAATTATATGAAATATAAAGATCCAAAACAGCCATTGAGTGTTCGAATCAAAGACCTAATTGGAAGGATGACATTGGAGGAAAAAATTGGACAAATGGTTCAGATTGAACGCAATGTTTCTTCAGCTGAGGTGATGAGAAAGTATTTCATTGGTAAGTAAGCTATATTCATCATCAATTTTCTGTTATAATGCAATGAAGTTCCCATTTTTTATTCTCCTTGGGAAGAAGAAAAGAAAAGAATATGTGCTTTTAAGTATAGATTTGTTTATGGGTCGGATTATTTTTAAGTTAAGTTTGAATAGAGATTTTTTTTTTAACCTAGTCACTTAACAGATTTTTGGAAGAGTTAAATAACTGAAGTAGATTTGTTAATGGATTGAACTATTTATCCAATAAGTCTAGCTAGAACCAAATCGGGCCTCTATAGCAATTCGAACCAATCCAACCTGCATTATTATTGATTTAATTATCTATATCTAAATTTTCTTATAAAAAATAAATATGGATTTAAAATTAATATTAAAAAAAACAGATTTTTGAATCTGGCGGGATCTAAACTAAAATAAAAATGTTTTAGGTAATGGACCGATCTATAGATACCTGTAGACTCAAAGGGAGAATGAATTTTTATTTTGGCAGGGAGTGTATTGAGTGGAGGAGGGAGTGTCCCAGCCCCACAAGCTTCAGCGAAGGCTTGGATCAACATGGTGAATGAATTTCAAAAGGGTTCATTGTCAACCAGATTAGGAATTCCAATGATTTATGGGATTGACGCTGTTCATGGCCACAACAATGTCTACAAGGCAACAATTTTTCCTCACAACATTGGTCTTGGTGCTACCAGGCAAGTCCAAAATACTTTGCTCATTTGTGTGTGTGTGTGTGTGTGTATATATATTTCATTCTTACTTGCCATTCTTTAGTTCAGTCCCCTTGAACTTAAAATTAAAGAAACCGGGGGAAGTTTCAGAATCTTGCTAGTAATTAGTACAGTGATTTCGAACCAGGGACCCTGAACTAGTTAAGGAGATTGGAGCTGCAACAGCGCTTGAAGTCAGAGCTTCAGGCATTCCATATGCTTTTGCACCTTGCATAGCGGTAAATATTACCAAATCACGTTAAATATTATCTCTTATTGTGGTTTAATTTTGTGTTAGTTTCCTTGTGGAATACATTTCTGCTCCAACGTCCCAACACCTTTTCATTTACTTCATCCTTCCATTTTCCACGTTAAATATTACCGAACTCTAGGATGTTTTTTATGTAAAGTTTACATAAACATAGCACTTTGAAGTAAATTCCACTATATCTTGGGCAGGTATGTAGAGATCCAAGATGGGGTCGGTGTTATGAAAGTTACAGCGAAGATCCCATGGTTGTTAAAGCAATGACCCAGATTATACCGGGATTACAAGGAGACATCCCTTCTAATTCTCCCAAGGGTGTTCCATTTGTGGCTGGAAAGTAAGCAAATTTTAGGACTTTGGGTTACTCAGTTAGTATAAATTTGTAGTTAGGGATGGCAAAAGAACACCATCCCATAATTGGGCAATGTTTTCTTGTTTGAAAAATGAGAATATTTATCATAAAAATTTGTTTGGTATCCAGGAAAAAAGTTGCAGCTTGTGCCAAGCACTATGTTGGTGATGGTGGAACAACCAAAGGAATCAATGAGAACAACACAGTGATAGACAGGCATGGTTTGCTAAGCATTCATATGCCGGGCTACTACCCTTCGATCATCAAAGGTGTATCGACAATCATGGTCTCGTATTCAAGCTGGAACGGAGTTAAGATGCATGCTAATCATGAGATGGTCACCAACTTTCTCAAGAAAACACTTCGTTTCCGGGTACGACTATTTCCAATCTGGTTTCTGTCTCTAGTTTAACTTACCGAAGAACTTGCAACAAATTTTTTACCCATGCTGAACATCGTTGCAGGGCTTTGTCATCTCGGATTGGGAGGGTATTGACAGGATCACTTTGCCGCCGCATGCTAACTATACATATTCTATTCAAGCTGCAATCAGTGCTGGCCTTGACATGGTTATTTTTGTTAACTGCTGAATTTTATGCTTTTACTCGGTTTTTTCCTTCTAAATTCTAATGCTTGTTTTTTTGATCTTTCAGATTATGGTTCCATACAACTATACAGAATTCATTGATGGACTAACCTATCTGGTGAAGAATAACGTCATCCCCATGAGCCGCATTGATGATGCAGTGAAGAGGATTTTGCGAGTCAAGTTTGTGATGGGTCTATTTGAGAACCCGCTAGCAGATGAAAGCTTGGTTCACCATCTAGGAAGTCAGGTTAGCCAACTAGCTATAGGGTATGCTTTACAGTACCACGATGATTAAATTGATAATAATATCCTAATTTTGCCTCAACCAATTCAACAGGCACACAGGGAATTGGCTAGGGAAGCAGTGAGAAAATCACTTGTGCTGCTAAAGAACGGTGAATCTGCCGATGCTCCATTGCTTCCCTTACCGAAGAAGATGCCGAATATACTGGTAGCTGGTAGCCATGCTGATAATCTGGGTTACCAATGTGGTGGATGGACAATCGAGTGGCAGGGACTAAGTGGGAACAACCTCACAAGTGGTAATAACTACTATACATTTCGACAAATTTACATTTATTGTCTTGTTCCAATTTTATGCAAGAATCCTTAAGAACCCATGCATTAACAGGAACTACAATCCTTAAGAACCCTTTTTCATGAACAGGAACTACAATCCTCACTGCCATCAAGAACACAGTTGATCGAAATACTAAAGTTGTTTATAATGAGAATCCTGATGCTGAGTTTGTCAAGTCCAACAATTTCTCTTATGCCATTGTTGTAGTAGGCGAGCATCCATATGCAGAGACTAAAGGAGACAGTTTGAATCTGACAATTCCCGACCCTGGGCCAAGCACAATAACAAATGTTTGTGGAGCTGTGAAATGTGTTGTTGTAGTAGTATCTGGTCGTCCTGTCGTGATCCAACCTTATCTTTCCTCCATTGATGCTCTTGTCGCCGCGTGGCTGCCAGGAAGTGAAGGTCAAGGTGTCGCTGATGTATTGTTTGGTGATTATGGCTTTACTGGCAAGCTTTCATTCACTTGGTTCAAGACAGTTGATCAGTTGCCAATGCACGTTGGAGATCCACATTATGATCCCCTCTTCCCATTTGGATTTGGCCTGACCACTAAACCAACCATAGCATATTAGCCTATCTTTTCTAGAAAATGTCTACTTCTCAAGCAGTTTGAAGCCATTTTCAATTACATTTATAATAATTTTTACGAACTTAATTTACTGCAACCTTAGCCCTCATTAATCTGCAAGTTTATGAGCATTTCAACCTCTTTTACTGGAATTTGTAAGTGGCTACATGACATGTTCCAGTTCAGTTCTAAAAGACCTGCTTTAATAAGGGGATCAGGAAACTAGCCAACTAGTATCAGCTGAACTTTTATAGCAATTGTAAAACATGCCAACTTAAAAACCCTAAAGACAGGTGGATATTGAAAATATAAAATCTCATCAACTTTTGTTCATAAGGATATGATCATCTTTCATAGCAACAGTTCCATCAATGCTAACTGGAACTATTCATTATTATCATATACTGTGAATCTCTAGCTTTTCAGACATCATAGTATTTGATACATGAACTTTAAGGAGAATGTATGAGACCATTATATATTATATATATTACAAAGACAAACTGAAAATGTAAGACATCTAGCACATAGTGCTATGCCACAGCCAGTCCATATCTATACTTAAACAGCAACTTCACCAGTCTTATTCTCGGCTTCATTAATCTGCCTCAGAATGTCTGCCTTTTTCTCAAGTAGGGCTTCTATTTTGCTATTAATTTTCTCTAGCTTCAGTTTTAGCTTGCTAATATCTTTGCTTTTGTCCTTCCCCTCAAGTTTTCTTTTCTTCTCACATTTATTGGATTTTTCTTTTTCTTTGGCTTCTTTTGCTTTACCCTCCTGCTTCTCTTCTTCCTCTCCCTCACCATCTGGCTCTTTCCCAGTATATTCTATTACAATTTCCCTGGAGGTTATTCCAACTTCGTGCTTTTTCTCCTCCTCACCTGTTTCTTTTTTCTTGCTCTTCTCTTCATCCTCATGCTTCGTATCTTTCTCCTCTTTGTCTTTCTTCTTATCTTTCTTCTCTCCTTTCTCTTTTTTCCTATTTTTCTTCTCTTCTAGCTCTTCATCCACATCCTCCTCTTCCACTTCATCCTTGTGCTCCTTTTCCTTCTCCTCCTCATCCTTGTCTTTCTTTTTCTTTTTCTCTTTCTTCTTCTTCTTCTTCTCTTCTTTCTCTTCACCTTCTTCCTCTTTCTTCTTCTCTTTCTCTTCTATTTCATAATCTTCTTCTTCTTCTACATCATCCTTTTTATCCTTCTTCTTTTCTTTCTTCTTTTCCTTCGCCTGTTTGTCTTTCTTCTTCTCTTTCTTTTTCTCTTCTGTTTCATCCTCTTCTACCTCATCCTCTTTATACTTCTTCTTTTCTTTCTTCTTTCCCTCTGCCTCTTTGTCTTTCTTCTTATCTATGTTTTCTCCCTCTTCTTCTTCCTCTTCATCTTTCAGCTTCTTTTCTTTCTTGTTCTTCTTCTCTTTCTCCTCTTTGTCTTGTTTACTCTCCTTCTTCTCTTCTTTATCTTCATCATCTTCTACTTCATCCTCTACATCCTTCTTCTTTTCTTTCTTTTTCTCCTTATCCTCCTTGTGTTTCTTTTTTTTCTCCTCCTTCTCGTTGTGTTTCTTCCTGTTCTTTTTCTCATCTTTCTCTTCACCTTCTTCTACCTCAACCTCTTTTTCCTCATGCTTCTTTTCTTTTTTCTTCTCCTCGTCTTTTTTCTTTTTCTTGTCTTTGTTCTCATCATCTTCTTCACCCATTGTCTCCTTCTCCTTATCTTTCTCATCTTTCTTCTCTTTCTTTTTCTCCTCTTTATTCTTCGTCCCTCCAGCCTCACTGTTCTCAAGTTTTTCCCCTAGATCATTCTTACACTCTGGGTCCTCATTTTCCTGCTTCGTTTTTTCCCTGGTTTCCTCTTTCTTCTTCTGCTTTTCATCATCGTCTTCCGTCTTTTTTTCTTTCTCCTTCTTCTTTGATTTATCCTTATCCTTCTCTTTATGTTTCTCCTCCTTTGCTTCCTTATGCTTTAGCTTTTCCTTCTCCACTGATTTGGTCTTCAATTCAAGTTCGACCTCGAGCTTCTCTTCCTTCTCATGGTTTGGCTCCATATCCTTCGCCTTGACTTTGATATGCAGTTTTTCCTTCTTGACCTTTTCTTCTCCGCCGACAATCGATACAGATGTACCTTGCAACAGTGGACCCCTTGCCGCGAACTCAAACTCAAATTTAAGTCCTTCCTGAATTTTTTGCAAATTCCCTGAAAGAAATGCAGCACATAAATAAGCACGGACAAAATACAAACAAAATTAATATCAAGCCAATAAGCAGATGGGCTATAGAATTTAATGAAAAAACGCAGCACAATGGATGGCATATTACAACTGTTGCCGTTACACGTAATAGCAATTTTAACACAAAACTTGTGATAGCATGATGTTTCAAATTTCAACAGAAAAGAGGTATGGCTTTCATGCAAGGACGAGCTTGTTGCCATTCAACTAACTCCGGATTCTGAATACTTCCACTGCCATCATATGTTTACTATAGAAATAAACAAAAAAAGGAAAATCAACCAAAACAAAGGCCCAGAAAACTGGACTAATTTGATACAGCCGTATGAGAAACTTACATTTCAAGCAATAAAGACCAGCGGCAGTATAAAATGTGTTCACGGTAAATTGACACGAATTTTTTCATACTCACTTTCGAATAGTTAATATAGATAGGTGCCATAGGAGTGTGGACAAGAAAAGGATGTTAGATATCAGAAACATTTGCCAAATCCTGCGTGACACTATGACTGTGCACAACAAATAACAACATACTACTGCAGAGAGCAGAAACACTAACTGCTACAAGATACAGCCACCCCCAGCCACTCTCCGATCATCATGACAATTCCCATATGACCAAGAAAAAAAGTCATTACAAACCCAATGCCGCTACCCTGAAGATTAACCGACTCACAATAGACTCAACCTGCCTCCCTCGTTTCTCTCCCTCCATTGCCACCGTTTCAGCCTCACCAAAGCTACCCCAATTAACAGCAATTCAAAATCCTTACCCAAGCATGTTATTGTTGTTGCCATTATCACTAACACTTATCATTACCATTATTTTCTTTTCTATGTTCAAAACAACATACATACTAACCTTCATGATACTAAATAATCCAGATCTTATTTAATATATTCATCAACATGAAGGGAGTCTTAAAAAATTACTAGTCCTAACGTCTCTATTTATCATCTATTGAACCCGTAAGAAAATTCAAATTATCTAAAATAAGATTAACAGGCTAGGGCAAAAAATTCTTCCTAGAACAAGCTTAGTTAATGGAACCCCGCCTTGAAAATTACCTTTGACAGATGACAGTTCCATTGTTGATACTTTTGCCTCCCAAGAAACTCCCTATTTTTCTTATTTTCAGTGATAGAACTTGAATATTGTTAGAAGAAAGAAATCAAGAAATTGCCGCTAAGCCAAATAGAAAGGAATAATTATGATGATTTAAAAGGAATTAAACATATACTTCAAGAAATGACCAAATCCAATTTATGAATTTGATCATCCTCCTGAAATCTAAGCTATTATTAAGCTAATGGAGGTTTTTTTCAAGATCCTTTCAAAAAACCAAGAGAGACCCAGATTCGATTTCCCAACAAAAAGACGTTAAAAAAAAAGTGATCAAAACACCAAGCAATCAATAAAAATCATACCTTTACACTAAGAAGCATTCGGAAAAAGGGTACATAAAAAAAAAGAAATCTTGAAACATCGAGAACCAAAATAAAGAATCTAGAGACGTAAGTACCTTGACTTTGCTAGGATGGGCAGCTACAAAGTTCTGGATCTTAAGGCTTTTTTTTTTTTTTTTTTTGGTTGAAGAGAGAACAGATGTAAGAAATCTCTTCGGATTCGGGTTAACTTAACCAGAAAAATTGGAAGGTTCACTATATATAGCAGAAATTGGGGTATTGATTGCATCACCCGCAAGGATTCAAATTAGGTGACACGCAAAGAACACTGACTGACTGTTGCCTTTATGTCTTAATTGTAGAATGGGACGCGGTGGAAGCTTTTCTGCCTTCCCTGCCTCTGTCCCGCGCCGTTGGAAGTAAAATTTTTTTCGATAATTTTAATTATATTAAATAATAATTATTAATTTAAATATTTAAAAAAATGTTTAATATATTTATGTATTAAAATAGTTTTATTGTTAATATAAAATTAAATATTTCATGTTATATCTTTATCATAAATAAAAAATTATTATTAAATTATTTTTTAAATTTATAAAATAATTTTGTTTATTGAAAAATTTATAAAAATAAAATTTAAGACGATTTTTTAATCATATTTCATTTTCTTTGATTGTAAGAGTTCAAATTACCCAATTACTTTTGTTAGTATTTTTTTTATTTTCAATTAATAAAAAATAATTTTAAAATATTTGTTCACGTATTTTTCTTTTTTATTAATAACTATTTATTGTAATAATAATAGATAAAATATTTTTAATTTATTAGTTTATTTTGTACTTATTTCAAAAAATTTTCTCCTCATTACACATTTTGCAAGAAAGTAACATTTTATTTCTCTTTAATAATTATTAATTATAATAACTAATAAATATTTTTTATTTATTAATCATCTTTGTAATTCTTAAAAAAATTTTGTTCACAAAACTATATGAATCTATTAAAAAATAATATTAGCTTCAATTCAAATTCGCTAAATGTCTGAATTTATTAAATTATTTTTAAAAAAATAAAAATATAAAGTTGGTAATAATTAAATATGTAAATGTATATATGATGGTGTAAGATATTCGAATCCATTATCTACATAAATAAAGAGGATTTAAATATATAATGGATTTGAATATCCAACATCATCTAAAGTAAAGTTAAAACGAATTTGGATAATAAGTATTTAAGGATTCATATCTAAATCCACTTTCAAATCTATTATGAATTGTAAATATAATATTAATATTTGAATATACAAAAACAGATCGAATAATACTGACTATCAAATTTTTACTATTCATTATCATATTTGTAGAAAAATATCAAAATTTTTTATATCCTTATTAATGATTATTTATTATAATCATTTTAAATTATAAATATTTTAGGGTGAATAACTCATATTGTAATTTATCAATAAAATAACCAAAAAAAAAAAAAGATAGCTCGCAAAAGAAGAACCCCTAGGGGATTCTTTTAATATATAGGTATAGATATGATATTAATTTGTCAATATTTTAAGATTTTTATAATAATATTAATAAAATTTATATAATATAAAATATTTTAAATATTATTATAATATAACAAAAATATAAAAATACATTAATTATCATATGTCCTGCTTTAGACCTATCTAAATTTTGATAAAGATATATTAATTTATAAATGGATCACATAATCAATAGATTCAGGAAGACGGTTATATTATGTATTTTTTAATTTTTTATTATAATAATTTTTAATTGAGTTATGTCATTAATTGTAATTTTAAATTTAATAAAAATTTTATTATAATATAAATGAACTGCGTACCGAAACCAAAATCATGGACATTTATTTATTTATCTATTTATTTTGTATGCATCTCTAGTCAGAATAAACAAATATTGTTCAAATTATGTCGCTATTATTACTGTATTAAATTGTGGTATTATAGTTAATCAAAAGCCTTACTTAGCCCTTAAGGATGCCAGGTAGGATGGAAGTGGGACCCACGCGTCTCTGCAAGTCAATAAGAAAAGAAATATTATTTTATCTTTTTTTAACTATTTGATAGTGATATTATGATTTTTAAAAAATTATATATAAAATATAAAATTTCAAGTTTTAAACAAATATTTAAACATATATAATTGCTTTTGATATAACTGTTTTCAACACTAAAAATACATTTAAAATTTAATTAAAATATCATATAATATAATATAAAAAAATTAACATATTAATATATTAAAATTTATATAATATAAATTATTAACGCTTTTAAATTTATATAATATAGATATTTTAAATATAATTAAAAATCATAAAAATTAATAGATATAATATAAAAACAAAAATGCTTGCCTTAGACCGACGGGCATTCAACTATTTGGACTGGTGGGGCCCTCCTCCTCCCAAGTTATCCCTTTTTTTTCTACATTTAGATGATTTTCAATCTAAATAATATTAAATATTATCATTACATGGAGTAAAAGAAAAAACTAAACATAAATAGTCAAATAGATAAATAATAAACAAGTATTTATACAATTTGTTGGTATCCTTTAAGGCGGTTAGAGGTGATAGTCCTTGAGCAAAGTTTGCAGCACAGAAAAACAAGTTAGAGGGGTATGGAGCGGTGATTTCAAAACGCATTCATATGCCTAAGTTATTTAATGTTCTCGAGAGTTAAGCTCAAGAATGAACAGACAAGGAGAAGTGAAGAATGGTGAAGATCGGAGAAGTAAAAAATGGTGAAGATGCTTACCTAGACTTACCTAGTCTCTTTTATACTCAGAAGTTCGTGTAACTTACCTCTTTGTAGCTGGCACAATCACCAATCTGTTTGTCCTTCCAGTGTATTAGATGTGCAAGTCAGCGCGACACTTGTTAGAGAATGTAGAATGCTCCTTACTTGGTGATTCAAGATAAATATCATTGCTTTGAGGTAAGCTGCTAAATAGTCCTTATCAGACAATCTTAGACAAGTGTCATTGTGTAGGTTAAGCCGCACAATGAAATAAGATGAGTGATATTCTAGTCGATCTAACTTTTTTTGGATTTGGTCAATCATAACAATCAACTTTAATCGCCTTAACAATTTGGGTTTGGTCGACTTTCCCCTCTATGTTTGAACAATGGGCATTGGCCCTTTATGGTTGGTTATAACATAATTTATTAAAAGGAAACAATAAAATGTTATTCACAAAATATCATATAATGAATAAGATTCATAATTTTAAATTAGAACTTAAGTTTTGATAAAAAAATGAATATAATTTATATCTTGTTATAAATGTGAAATTTCAAACTTTGAATTTATTTTTAAATAAAAAAGAAAAAACCTCATGAAAATATAAAAAGAAATAACATTCTAATGTGATACATTAAAATATAGATACGATTACATGATATTAAAAAATAACTAAAAATAATACAAACACGATATAAAATATAATATGAATATGACATGAATATTTTAAAATTTATATAATATGAATCATTAACATATCTAAATTTATATAAATATAAATATCTTAAATATAATTATAATATAATAAAATATATAAATTATCTAATTTATAATATCATTTCTTCGTAATATGAATATATCATATTTTATATTTCTTTATAAATTATACAAATATGCCTGCAATAAAAATTATTAAATATATTACAATATAAAATAAGAGTAAAAAATACATATTAGATATATTATTTTATATTTATTTCATATATTCATATGGTATAGCGTGATGTTTAGCTGCAGTCAGGTTCTCCAACCTGGCGCGCCAAAATTGAAGCTGTGAAGGGCAATTGTGTAAATTAAATGATATTCAGACGGAGACAGCCAAGGTTTTTTAGTTTTCCGCCTAAAGAACGTTTCTCGTCTTAGAAGTTAAAACCGTGATCCAAATCACCCTCCTTCGAAACCTGACAATAATCGCCGTTAATCATCCATCAAATCAGGGAGAGACCCTCAAATTTCAACGCCCATGATTAAATAATTTCCCTACAACCCAATACATTTAATGACCTCTGTCTCCACGTTTCTTGTAGCTGCTTCGCATTTTTCCAATTCTGAAACAGATCATTCCCTCAGTTTAATTTCCTCCATTTTTCTCTCTTAAAAATTTACAGAAGAAAAAAGAAAAAAAAGAATTTGAAACCCTACAAAAGACCTGGTTTTTTAATTAAAACCAGGTCTTAATAATAATAATAATAATAATAATAATAATAATAATAATAACAACGATAATTAATTTCAATCACATTTTATATCAGATCGTTTTAGATTTCTTAATTTTTGGTTTCTTCTCTTTGAAGCTTCGTTGGAGTCTTGTTCATCTTTTCCACAATGAACAACCTTCTAACGGTAACATTGTGATGTTTTCTTCTCTTTATTTGAAGGGGGAAAGGGTTTTACTTCCGAATTATTGTTATTTATTTTATTTAGCTTCGTTTCTTTGTTTGCCTGTGTTGTTTTCTGCTTGGATCTAAGGTTTCCTTTTTTTTCTTAAATGATTACGATAGCTGTATGTTGTAAATTTTATTTGGATTGTGATTAACAAAGGAAAAGAAAATTAATGTTTGGCGGATTTTATTTATTTATTTTTTTTGTTCTGTTTGGATGCTGTGAAAATGGAGGGAAATTAAATGAATTACGAATTTTTGGATTCTGAACCTTATTGTTTAGGATCTAATGTGCTATTGAAATGCTTTCATCAAGCAGGAACCGAACCAATTTAGAATTTTCATTAAAAAAACTAATTAATTAATTAATTGGTTTTAGGAGTTGAAGAGTAGATCAAAATAACTTATGGCTTAAGCCTGTAAAAGAATGTGCATTGCATGTATTCTTTTCTTTTAAAACTAAGCGGGAACTTGATTGTTTTATTTAATTTTTATTTTTTAGTTATAAGTAGGATATTTTCAGATGGCTATCGTTGTCAATTCTTGGTTTGTTTAGAATAACCAGATGATCTTATCCTTCTTGAATTATGCTTACTATTTTTTTAATCATGGCTAGGTTGAATCTAGTTGCACTTACTTATTTTGTACTTGTTGCAGGATTCATTTGGTCATGGATCCCGACGTGGAGATATCGAGTTAGGATTTCAGATGAATTCTGGAGAATTGGGCCTTCAACATTTCTTTAAAAAGGTGCTTTAGATTTCTTGATATAGTAGTAATCCTTTGTAAGCTAAGTAGAAGTATATTCGATTTCGCAATTGCAACTTTTGTTTTACCTTTATGTTTCATCTCTTAATGTTTATTCTGTCATTCAAGTTAAATTCTTCGTTACGGTAAACTCTAGCCCGAATCACTGCTCTTGTACTATGTTTTGATTTTGCCAGGTTGAAGAGATAGATAGACAATATGAGAAGCTGGATAGGCTACTCCAAAAGCTTCAGGTATCTGATTTAATATCTTTTCCTATTCCTTGTATTATATCAAAGCTTGAAGATTCTCGAGGTATCTGTCTTGAATTTTTTCATTCTACTATGAATCTTTGAAAATGTTCGATATGATTCTTCTCAAAACTGACCGAAACCGTAAGGATTCCTCAGTCCTTTAACCTCCTTATTCAAGCGCTAGACTATTATGGAAGAAGAGCTAAACCTTTTGTTTGGATCTTTCTTGAGCTTTGACATAGTTAATCTTCTTCCCTCTGTCCTGATTTCAAAGTTGTTCAACTTTAGTATTGGTTCAATGATTTTCAAAAGGACTTGCAGTGTGAAAGCACTAGGATCCTACTCTCTTTCTAGCCACCAGACCTAAAATGTGAGATTGTGAAGGAATCTATTCTAAGTTGTTGAATTGCAGTGTAATGTTGGTAAGTACTTGCATTTTTGTTTCGTGCATCCCTGCTTTGGATAATTGGACACGGGTTGATACTTTAACAGTTGAAACCTACCTAACATAATTGTGGAGTGATTTTCAAGTGATGAGTCTTGTAAGCAATAGCACTGAATATTGATTAAGATGTTCTGATGTGATTTTCTTTCAAATATTGTATGCAGGGTGCACATGAGGAAACCAAGGCAGTGAGTAAGGCTCCTGCCATGAAATGTAAGCAATAGTCTCTTGTATGTTTCTCTTACATTATGGTTCCAGTAAAAGCGGCAAGAAAAACAAATGATGAGGCTTGTGCTTGTATCCTTTTTTTATCACTTTGCTACTGAGAATATATAAAAGCCCATTCTTCATGTACATGAATTTTGTTTACACTGTTTTGAAATACTCGTGGATGCTATTATCATCTGTAGCTATCAAGCAGCGAATGGAGAAAGATGTCGATGAAGTTGGAAAAGTTTGTCATTTTATAAAGGGGAAAATTGATGAATTGGACAGGGAGGTAATGTCACTTGCTGCTTTTATTTTGGTTATTTGCTGTCCGCAGATTCCTCATCTCATGTCTTGATGTTGGACAGAATTTAGCCAATAGGCAGAAACCTGGATGCGGAAAAGGATCAGGCGTAGACCGGTCGAGGACAGCAACAACTCTGTAATATACCATCTTTTTTTTTATTGTTTTGCAGCCCCTTTTAGTATATGATCGAAACTGCTATGAGTGCTAGTACTAAAATATGCTTACCAAAAATCTGTTTATTTTTATTTTGGCTGCGGTGATTTGGTTTAATGAAATCTGACATGGCTTTTAAGGATGCATGGCTGCTGCCATTTTTGTTCATACTTTAAAAGAAATGATTGGTTCTACTTTATTTCTTGCAATGTGGATGACTGGTGGTAGCCTAAAATGTTATTTCTGTATTATGTTGTTAAATTTACTAGAAATATAAAACAAAAAACTAAATTTTGTTTGTATTAATTGCTGAAGCTATAATGGCAAAGCATTCTATAATATTGCATGTTATTATCATATTATATCTAAAAGCATTTTTATATCTTTCCTTGAAAGCGGCTTCCGAAGAGTCTTCAGTTGCTGAAGCTTGTTTTCGTGCCATGTTTCGTGATAATCACATTGGTCGTGGTGTTTAAACTGGTCACTACTTCTGGTTCATGTTTAGGGCTGTGGTCAAAAGATCAGTTACTGTTTATTAGCTCTTAGTTTTGTGTAATCCAATTTATTAATGTTTTCAAAGCGCTGCCCCTTCAGCATCGCCCAAAGAAAAAGAAAAGGCTAGGAATGATCCTAAAATTTATATGACCATTTTTTTCCCCACATGAAATGTTTTTTTCAAGCTTTTGGGCTTGACGGAATTTTATCATATTTTGAGTTCATATAACAGCTGTCTTTTTGTTGCAGTGCTGTGAAAAAGAAGTTGAAAGACAAAATGACTGAATTTCAGGTATGTCAGATATTTTAAGATTTTATTTATTTGCTCAGCAGGTGTCTCCTCTTTTCTTTACTTTGGTATGTTCTATGTATTTAACTATTGCAGGTTCTGAGGGAAAAAATCCATCAAGAGTACCGTGATGTTGTTGAGAGACGTGTTTTTACAGGTTAAGATGCTCACCTTATGGTTATTAATTTCTATAATATGGCATGATATGGAGCTAATATTTATCTGCACTGATTATTATGATTTCCAGTGACGGGCACAGTACCAGACGAGGCGGTATGATATGCTTCACTCCTGATATTATGAATAATTCTCTATCCTATTTGGCCCATATCTGACTGTTCAAAATTGTTCAGACAATTGAAAAATTGATTGAAACTGGAGATAGCGAACAAATATTCCAGAAAGCAATTCAGGAGCAGGGCCGAGGCCAGGTTGTCGTAATTTCTGACTTTAGCAATTTCAGGAAGCTAATATTTGCTGATCATCGCTGAAACCTTCTTTGTTTTGTAGTATTTATTTGAAGGATATGATATAAAACTATTTTAGAGTTTCAAAATTAAGCTTTCATTTTGACTGCTTGAGGACTGATTGTCGGTATTCTCTTCTATCCCGTCTCAAGCTGCGGTGACACTTGTTGGAGTTAGTGGGACTGTGGTTTGGCGAAATATAAATGATCAGAAATTGGTTATGGCTAAGGTAATGTATGGTGTGTTTGCAGATAATGAGCACTGTATCCGAAATTCACGAGCGCCATGAAGCAGTAAGAGATTTGGAGAGAAAGCTTCTCGAGTTACAACAGGTACTTAATCAGTTTGTTGCCCTAAGGTGCATTGATTTGATTAAGATAATTAAAATATCCAAATTTAAACTCAGGGCTATGCCTTTACTCCCAAAAAATCTTAAAGGTCTATTCCCAAGCATCTTTGAATGTTTTGGTGAGGCATATATACTGCCCATACCGCCATACGGACTTGAATCAGTGCTCTTTTTTTAATATCTGTGTCCTATTTGTGTCCTAGGTGTGTACGCGAGTTTATTATGAAGTGGGGACATTTAATTATCAAATCTTTCAATGGTTTTAGAGCGAGTGCCATTCGGAAATTTTTTAAATATGTGCAATTGTTCAACGAAATACAGATCACCATAGGAATATGAAGTTACATCGAAGATCACATACGGAGAGGACGTATTTTTGGAATACATAATTAGTAATGTTCTTTATGCAGATATTTTTGGATATGGCGGTGCTGGTCGAAGCACAAGGAGACATGCTAGACAACATCGAATCTCAGGTAATCGAACTCGATTTTATAGTATCTCTGATCAAAGACATCAAATATATATCTTACAGGCAATATGGATATAATCCCCAGGGACCCTTAAACCTTGCAATTAAACCCTTTTTTTTTCCCCTTATCGTATAAAAATTTCCAGGTCTCGAATGCAGTTGATCACGTGCAGTCGGGGAATACCGCACTGAAAAAGGCGAAGAAGCTACAGAAGAACTCGAGGAAATGGATGTGCTTTGCTATCATCATCCTTCTCATAATTGTTGCAATTATGGTCGCTGGTGTGCTCAAGCCCTGGAGCAACAACAAAGGTGCTTAAATTGTGTTGTGCCATTAATTTGTTTATATATATATATATATATATATATATATATATATATATATGAAATGGGTCATTGATCTCTCTCTCGGCCTTTTTCATGATTTGATGTCTATTGGTTGATACCGTCATTGATTAAAATTTGAAAATTTATAAATATTCTTTTGATATAAAAATTATAATATTATTACGGTCGTGGTTGATTTTGTATAGAGATGTGGTTTCACTGTTCGTTTTGTTTTAATAAATGAAAATAAACATTGAGTTTTCAAGGAGCATTTTGGATGGTGAAAAATTAGAATATTTTAAGTGTTAATCGAGAGTACTTGCATCTTTGTGGCTTTTTTTTTATCATCAATATTTGAAATAGAGGAAATAAAAATCTTTATGATTTAAATCTATTTAATTAAAAAAAAAGGTACATTCATACTCGTCCACTTTGAAATTGAAATGATTTAGATTTAAATTTAAATTAATTTGATTTTACATGTTAATAAAACATTGTTTAAGAATTATTGATATTAAAAAATAACAATAATAATTTATTATAAATAAAACAATATTTACCTTTAATCACCAATCAAAAAAAAAAATAAAAACTAAAAAAAGTTGTAAAGAAATCCAACTAATCGCATTATAAAAGAATTATCGTAACTATTCAACTAATCACATAGTAAAAGAATTATCATAACGAAACCATCTCAATGACACCCTTTCTCTACTTAAATTTACACTCTTTTAAATGAAAAAAAAAAAAAGTAGAAAATATTGCAGCAGCTCAGAGATTACAGCAATGGGATTTTAGCTTTTCTCCCAATGTTTTGGCTTCTGAAAGAGATAAAGAGAGGATGTAATTCATCACTGCATCAAATCTTTCACACACTGTTTTCATGTTAGAAAGACTTTGGGGTATATAAAGCATATATATAAATAACTCCTTTGGTTTTGTATGGACTGGGGAATTTTGCTAGAATGAATCATAACTCAAAAAGACAAAAATTTTGACGACTGATTTTTCTCAAAAGATTATATTAGCACAGTGAAATAAAAGAATGGTTTTGGTTGTTACCCTCGTGTCCCGAAAATTTTTTCATATGCGAAGCGTGTTTGCCCGTAAGCTGAATTCCTGCCGGTTGATGATGTAAAAAGGGAAAATGTATCGTCTGTATATCCGGTTAGTCATTAGGATCCCATTCTTCATCATGTTCGATTGTTGAAGTTAAGCTACTCGTGAAATCAGCACCGTCGTGTTCTAGCTGTTCAACCAAGTCATTCTCATCTTCAGCTGATGATTCACTGTCGTCGTTTCTAGCCACTTCAGCACCAGCTGACTGCATCCATTTGGGGCACTCCTGTTCATCTCCATACAAAAACCTGCCATCTTTGTCTTTTATTGGTTTTGTGATTTCTAGTGAAGAAATCCTACAAGAGCATTCAGGAAGTGGATGCGATAGAAAAGAGTTTGGCTTTGACAATAGCGATTGCCTGATGAGACCATCTTCGTTCAAACTTCTGTTCAGATGTTCCTTAGCTGAGAGCGTCCAATTACGCTTGGGATGGTACATATCATCACGGGTAATTTCGAAAAGTGCAGCAATAGTTTTCCTGATTGAAAAAATAAAATAGATGGTGTCAGACATAAATATAAAGATGAACTAATTTTATTCGAAGAAATTTATATGATAGCGGATTCGCCAATCACTCAAAATGCATGCATAGTATAAGGCAGAAATAACTTCAGATGGATTTTTCATTCTACTTGCTACCATAAAAAAGGACAAACTCAGTTTCAATGGTAAATTGAAATATTGCTTTAATTAATTTGAAATATTCATGAATTTCGCTTTCTGCATATCAAACCTGTCCGGTCGATATGTTCTAGAAGAAGCCCTCTCGTACAACCTCTGTCCCATAACCAAACCCGAGAAATCCGGCCATCCACTACCATCATTGTTAAAACCAGGAAAGAATACATCTGCTTCAACAGAGACTATATAATCAAGGGCATCCCAAAGTAACCTGTGAGCTTGCATCCTAAGATCTGTGGGTGAAGGATCTGGTTCCTTGTCAGTCTCAGTAATCCAACCATACCAGCCTTCTTTTTCGTGTTGATATATGGGCCTATCAGGAGGTGGAGGAAGGGGCCGGGGCCGGGGACCAGCGTTATTCCACTCTTCTTTAAGTTCTTCCTCAGTTTTTGGAGGACGTAGTCGAAAAACATCAGGAGGAAGAGGTGTTTCAGGACCAACCAAGTCCAACAACTCTGTCTTGCTGCACAAAGAAGTGCGATCCACTAGGTTTCCAAACATAGCACGGAGAGGGATCAGAAGACGTTGACCACCAAAAGTTTGAGAGCCTGCCAAGTATATAATTGTTTTAGAAGGATAGCCCATAGCACGAAGAAGAAGCCCGACCTGCAAAAATTAGGGAATAGACAAATATAAGTGAAGCACAACAATCCAATACTATTGTCACTAGACATCCTTATGTCTACTCGATGAAGGACTACCTTAAGACCTTAGTAGGCTATACTTTTAAAAGGGTTAAATTGGATTTCCTATTTACATTAAGATGTTTCGTAATTATAACGGCATTTGATAAATTCTGTTTCCAAGTTGTTACTTTAATTCCGCCCCTATCGTTTTCTCCCCCGGTTTCCCATCACTCTCTGTCCTCTTTTTGCATTACTTTCATCGTATCACTGAATAAGTATGTGATTCCAAGGCTCTTGCAACATATGCTAATAAAGCATAAGATTACAAGCAAGTAGCATTTCTCTTTTTAAAAGCCATTTCCCCTCATTTTCAAGGTTGCTAGCTTAGATCAACCAATAAGATCCGGGAAAGATTCCTTTGTAAAGTTGCCACTGAGCTATTCACATTCTTTCCAAACAAATTAGAATTCAGAACCAAAAAAAGTATGCCTTAGAATACACTTTTTATCATAGTCCACTCCCAATATTAGAGATTGGAAAATTATAAAAACTCTAATACTTTATGGGGACAAGAAAACTTAATAATTAGGACATATAAACTTCGATAAATAACTTTCAATCGGTAGAACTTCAGAAAGGAGAGAAACGAGGAAATTGTCAGGATCAAGGAATAGAACACAAATGAAAACATAGAAGGAAAAACAAAACTTCCGAAAATATTACCAGACCGAGGTCTGCAACAATGAATTCTATTTGAAACATACCTCTTCAGGCATGAGAGGACAGGAACCATTTTCTCTGCGCAAGTGTGAGTCAACACTTAGTTCATCATTAATGATCCCTTGCTTGATCAACTGTGCCCTTCGGTATTGTATAAGTTCTGTATGAACATCCTACAAAAAGCAGCAAATTCCAAGGTGAATGAAAATTGCATTGAACTGGATAAACATGTTAATCAAATTCCTTCTATTTTTTTGTTAAATTTGTAAAATACTTCAAAAGAACGAAAGAATGTCAAAAGCTTAATTTGTTACAGACTCTACGAAAAATAAATTATAAGGGGGGGTGAAAAAAAAAAGATGCAATTTAAGCTAGACAAGGAAGCGGGAAAGGAAAGGCATAAACAGCTCACCTGGAAAAGTTCAGCACAGCCATGATATGCCAAGGTGTCCCTTACTAAACCGGGATGATATGCTAGGAAAGGTTGTCCCCATGCTCGTAGCCTGCAGGAAGATTAGAACTCAGATTTGTCAAAAGCAGGCATATGACACTCGTGTAAGTATAGTTGCAGACACTAATAAACAGAAGATAAGTAGCATGAAGAATCATATAAATCTTGATTGAGCAACAGATTACTTTTATGTAACTTAAACTCGTAGGCATATGGAAATTTTACCTCTCCACCATCCGGCGGCCAAGGATCTGAATTTCAGGACGAAACTGGAGGGCATGAAACGCAACCCTGCATCTAAGCCTCTGAAACTCGGACATACTAGGTGGAAGGATTGACTGAAACGTGTATAGTTACTGCTTTAATATTAACCTTATAGCTTGAAATTTATTCAGAAAGCATGCAAATCACAAGAAACGGAAAACATTCTTTAGGAAAATGAATATGTAACAAATAAACATCATGCATGATTGACCTCCAGCCACAAATGGTCCAATAACCACTAAATTACAACAAATTTCACTGTCTATGAATGCTAAACAATAAAACTGATTATCAGACTGTCAGTTAAACTATTTTGCAAACTATGTTCTGACATGGGCAGGCAGCTCCTAACTGATATTAAATTCAAATTTTTCTTAAGGAAAAGTAATCTTGCTTTCTCCCAGAAAATGTCATCTCCCGGCAACATAATTTTTTTGCAGAGATAGATCTTATGTACCTTTATAAAAATTATGATATATCGGATATGCTTTAATGTACATGCACAGATAGAGATCAATAACATCACAATATTAGAGATAAAAATAAAATAATAAGAAAAAATAATACGGGCCAATGAGGTAAGAACTAAGCCCCTTGAATTTAAAGAGAACCTATACATAGAGGAATAATGTATATCTGAATAAGAATGCACTTTGGGAAGCAATTTTTTTTTGGCAGTTTTGATAAATACTTTTATGAACAATTATAAGACTTTGAACTACCTGCAGGCACCCTCCATCTGTAATAATCAACCCAACAGCCTTGGCTTTCTTTAAGTTTGGCAAAATCTCTTTGACATAAAAATTCAGAGAAGCAGAATTTTTGGGCTTCAAAGTAGGCAACTCATTCCTTCTTCTTGCAGCCTTCAAATACTCGGGCAGGCTATTTACAATATTCACATCATTTTTAAGTGATGCAATGAACTGCTCCTCATCATAGAGATACGAAAAACTCTTGAATTTAGAACTGTAATAATGAAAGCAGTGAGAATATATTGTATAGGACCCGAAAATGAATGGCAGATACATTAAGCAACTATACCTGATGCCTTTTGACCGAGTAGTTTCTTGTATCTCGGGAATTACAAGAGTAGCATTTAAGAGCCTGGATATTGTGACAAGATCACAGATCTAGAAATTTAACAAAAACGTTATGAACGGCCAACAAAGAATAGCCAAAAGGAAAACTTAATGCATCTAAAAGATCGTACCGATGATCTTATCTTCTCAAATCCACCAAAGATTTTTGCAAAAATGAACCCATTATTATTTCCGTTCAGAACTGCTAAAAGAGAGATGAGTCAGTCACTAATTAACAGACTAAAAGAATAACCCGGAGCTAGTCAGTTATCAATCAACAAGGGCAAAAACAAACAACAAATAGTGATTTTGTTTAATCGGAAAGTAAACAGAAGATTGCAGTTCTGACAAAATTTATGTAGTAAAAACAAAGAATACACTGCCTTTTACCCTAATAGTTCTTTTCAAATTACACTATCATACCAAATAATGAAATTAACTTTCAACTGATTTGGAGACAAGAATCTACCAACTTGGACAAAAGCACTACGGGATACTTGATGCTACTTCAAAGATTAACGGTGCTTTAACCTTCTTTAAATTGAGCAATCATCATCTTTCTATTTTTTTCTATTAATCATGAATTGTCGATCAGATATCAATTCAGGCAATATGATAATTAAGAATACCAAAAATATGATCCAATTTAATTTAAAAGAAAAAATGCAAGTTCTAGTAGGACCATTATCCGATACACAAAACGATAAATCTATCATTTATTTCATTTTAAAATCCTATCAATCCAACAAAGCTCCTTAGTGAAATGGATGTGCACATTAAGTTAAATTTTGGCAGCATAGAAGCATAAAATACAAAACTAGGAAGTTAAAGTGAAATCGATTACCGGGATAGCTATTTCTTGGATTTGCATATGGCTGCAAAGACTCCAAAGACCTGACAGCACCCCACAGCCTCTTATTTCTGCCACCCTTCAAGCAAAATAAAGATCATCAAATTAGCAAATCACATGCAAACAGATGAAGATTAAATATTTTTGTAATCCGAATCTGAGAAAAAAAAATAACTTACCGGAGATCCAATATTAGGAAAATCATGGCTTAAAGCATCTTTTGCGCTATACTGGACTAAATTCATACTTGAAAACTTTGTCATTGAGAGATGAGCCACAAGTGATCCCAAAGATAAAGTCAACACAAATAATGCGATCCATTTTATCTTAGATTTGAACACCATCTTGGCTCATAAAAAAGAAGTTACTTCTTGGATGTTGAATTTAACATCCAATTCCCCCTATTCTCCAAAAAACCCAATATATCAAAATTTGAAATGAAAATGACATCAAAACAAATCGAACTAAAATATGATACAATAATAATAAAAAAAAATATTCTTTTGCGTTACCTGGACTGGAATGTAGTATAAGCTCCCGGTGAAAAAGAACCCAATTTTCCAAATCCAATATAATCAAGATTTAAACCTTCTTCTTTTTTTTTTTTTTTTTTGCTTTTCCCTTGATATGTTTGGCAGGTAAACAGGGAACTGGGAAATGGGTAGAATTCAAATCTGGATAGGAAGCAAAGGATCTAAGGCTAAACTTTAAAGACCCAGATTAAGATTTAAGATAGATTTGTCTCTTTGGAAAGGGTAATTTTTTAAAAAATGCAAATTTTTCTGGAAACTGACAAAAGAAACTAAGAA
This sequence comes from Adansonia rubrostipa, assembly GCA_038381775.1. Taxonomy (NCBI): domain Eukaryota; kingdom Viridiplantae; phylum Streptophyta; class Magnoliopsida; order Malvales; family Malvaceae; genus Adansonia; species Adansonia rubrostipa. The sequence goes on from JBBYHM010000006.1 coordinate 14,312,068, forward strand.
ACCAAAATAAATAAATAAATAAATAAAGATGGTTAATTGGTATTTTGCGGAAGCTTTAAATCTGAAACAAAGGATTATTTAAATCATATATATATATATATATATATATATATATATTCTTTTGTTTTTGTTTTTTTCGTATATTTGCAAACGAAGTGCGAACAGAACAGAAGTGAATAAAGTGAACATGTTAATCTTTTACTAGAAAAAGTACCCAACCAAATCTTTTCTAGAACACCATTTCCTTTTTGTCTTTTTTTTTTATAATTTCAGTTTTTAATTTTTAATAATTCATCTATATGAGAAAAAAAAAAGAAAATTTTTTAGGTTATTATTTTATCGGGTTATATGGGAAAGATTATCTAATTATAAGATTGGATAAATCCATTTAATTATTCTTAGAGCAATCATCGCCCTTCTGAAAACGTTTAATATATATATATATATATATATATCATATTTATTAATTTTTATATTATATTTAAAATATTATATATTTATATAAATTTTTTATTTATTAAAAATTTACATTATATATTTTAATATATTCATATATTAATTAATTAGGTTCATATTATTTTTTATATCATATTTATATTATTTTTTGTATCATAATATATTTATTTATCTTATTTTAATAAGTATTTTTATTGCATTTATATCATTAAAATTGTGTTGTGTTTATAATTTACGAATTTTTTGCTAAAAGAAATTACTGCAAATCTTAACCATCTTTTCTATTATGTTTAAATTAATCTTTACTTGAAACATAAAAATAATAATAACAATATTAATTGATGATAAGTGATATATATAGTTTATAAAATAGTTTGATAAAGTTTTAACCTTTATAGTTTTTTATTAATTTATATAAAATAAAATCTTTCCTGTTTATAATGAAACTCAAATTTTCATAGAGGAGAAGAAAATTGAAATATACAAGTGAAAATAAAGAATAATTTACAAGATATATATTATCATGAAGATATTTATTAAATTTTCCAAACAAGACTTTTCTAATTGTTCATTTTAAATGATTTTGAAAGCAAAATTCTTAAAGTTTGAAAAAAAAATAATAATAAAATAAGCACTAAAGTTTATACAAAGTATCTTATTCTAACGGACCATTAAATGGAAAACAAGGACACCAATCTTGACATACGAGCAAACCTAGGGATAAAATAAACCTTAAATAAAAAATTCGTTTAAAAAAATTTAAATATGAATTTGATTTGATTAAAAAGTTAATGGTCTGGAGTTTAAAAAACTCAAATCCGAAATGACTCGAACCCGAAAGAACCAGAACCCATGCCTGACTTGAACCTGAACTCGAATTTAATACTAAAAATAAATACGAAAAAATTATAATTAAATAATTTTTAATAAATTAAAAACTTTAATCATGAATTTTATTTTAATATTCTTCTAATAATTTAAGTAACCATTAAAAAATTAATTTATATTTTAAATATAAACTCGCTCATGGGTTGCGCTAGGCAGCGACCTAAATTTTTTTTAAAATCTCAAGCTTAGACCTTTATTTAACGTGCCAAGTCTTGCCTATTAAAACTAGAATTACTGTTTATCACATTATAGAATATTTTTTATTAATATTATATATTTTATAATTAAATTTAAATAAAATATATTAATTTAAAATCACTGTTCTAAGCTGAGTCGAGCTAATCTGATATAAAAATATGAGAACTTGAGCTTAAGCCCAATTAGGCCAAGTAGGTAGCCCAACCCTTGAACAGGTTTATATATAATAAAATATTAATTTATCAAAAAGTAAATTATATCATGAGCTTTGAAAACACTATCAATAAAGTATATTAACCATTTATCGTATTTTTTTTAATTTTATTAGTTAAACTCATTAAATATTGAGAGTTTATGTATATTAGTAGTAAAATGTTAAATACTTCTTTGAATATCATTATTATTTTATAATAACAATAATTATTATTTGTAATGATAATTAGACTCTGATAATAGTGTAACAAAGTAATAAGATAAATTAAAAAATATGAAAGCCATAACAGATAATACTATATCAAAATTAAATTAAATATTAAATATTAAATACTCAATATTAATACGATATATAATTTAATTAAATATTAAAATTTTAATTTATATTTTATATATGATTAAACTTGCTCATGAGTCGGGCCGAGCTGTTGCTTAAATTTTTTTAAAATCCCCAGGCTTAGGCTTTTATTTAACGTGTCCAATCCCACCTATTTAAGCTAAAATTATTGTTCATCACATTAAAAATATTTTTTATTAATATTTATATATTTTATAATTAAATTTAAATAAAATATATATTATTTTAATTTAAAACCATTGTTCCGACAGGACCAAGCAAATCTAAAACAAAACATGAAAACCCAAGCCCAGGCCTAATTGGATTAGGTGGGTAGCCAAACCATTGAGCAGGTCTATGTATAATAAAATAATAATTTATAAAAAAGTAAATCATATCATGAGCTTTGAAAACGCTGTCAATAAAATATATTATTGATTTATCATATTTTTTTAATTTAATTAGTTAAACTCATTAACTATTTAGAGTTTATATATATTAGTTGTAAAATTTTAAATACTTCTTTTTATATATATTAGTTGTAAAATTTTTAATATTTCTTTGAATATTGTATTATTATTATTATTTCAAGTAAGAATAATCAAAGTTTGATGATAGTATAACAAAATAATGAGATAAATTAAAAAATATGGAAGTTATAATAGATAATATTACATAAAAAATGAATCAAATATTAAATATTATATATAATTTAATTAAATATTAAAAACTTAATTTTTATTTTATACATAATTAAACTTATTCATGGGTTGAGCCTGAATTTATAAATCCCAAGCCTATGCCCTTATTTAATATGCGTAGACCCGCTTATTCAAGCTAGAATTATTATTCATCATATTAAAGAATTTTTTTATTAATATTTATATATTTTATAATTAAATTTAAATAAAATATATATTATTTTAATTTAAAATCACTATTTCAAGTCGTGTTGGACTAGTTTGAAACAAAAATATGAAAACCCAAGCCCAGGCCCATTTGAGCCGAGTTGGTAACCAATCCTTGAGCAGGTTTATATATGATAAAATAATAACTTGTCGAAAAGTAAATCATATCATGAGCTTTGAAAGCATTGTCAATAAAGTATATCATCCATTTATCACTTTTTTAAAACAATTTAATTAGTTAAACTCATTAAATATTAAGAGTTTATACATGTTAGTAGTAAAATTTTAAATACTTATTTGAATATTATTATTATTATTATTATTATTATTATTATTATTATTTTAAGTAATGATAATTAGAGTTTGATAATAATATAACAAAGTAATAAGATAAATTAAAAAATATGAAAGCCATAATAGATAATACCATATCAAAAATTAAAAAATTATATGTTAGACTAGCAATTAGATATGCCCATAGGCCAGACAACCTGCCCAACACAATAGGCCCGGCACGATCAGACCCAGGTCTTAGATTTTAAGTTTCAAGCATGCTCAACCTGAAACAGTATTTTTTTTAAATAAAATAATATATTTTATTTAAATTTAATTATAAAATATGTAAATATTAATATAAAAATAAATGTTTAATATTATGAATAATGATTTGTACTTAAATGAGTCGGCTAAGTCAAATTCGATCCTAAGCTTAAAATTCAAAATTTTTTTCAGGTCGCAGCTAGGCCCATAGAACCGAACTATGATTTTTTTTTTGTGTTGGACCGAGCCAAATTCAAGCCTAGACTTAGAATTTAAATTTACGTAAAAATGATTATATTTAACAAAAAATAAAAAATGATGTAAAATATACTCAAACCTGAACCTGAATAGGTCCGAACCCGAATTGACCTGAACCCGAATATAATCGAACTCAACTTGATCCGAACTTGAATTAGCCTGAACCTAGAAGAACTATAACCTGAAAAAATTTAAACCCCAAATGACCCCTGCCGAACCCATCCAATTGCGACTTTTGACTAAAACTAAATCTTTTCTACTAGAAAGCAAAGTTTATGACTACATATCATTGCATTTTTTAATAATACAGTCAAGAATGTTTTTGAATTTTATTAATTTTTTTATAATCAATTTGATTCATTTAATATTTTATTTTAAAAATATTTTTTTAAAATTTAAATTTTAATTAACAAAAAATAAATTATAAATCGAATCAAACCTAAACTTTAATGCATTTATTTAGGCCTGCTTTGGCCTAACACAACGACAAAAAGTTCTGGACCCATTTTATAAAACAGATTATCTTGACCTATATGAGCCTGCCCGAATTTATAGTCAAGGAAATCAACCTCTCCAAAAGGATAGATCATAATCCATTTTTTTTGGAGGGATTAGAATTAGGAGGCAAGAGCACAAATGTACCATTTGCAAAAGATTGACTTCGTATGTTTATGTTTATATATATATATATATATATATATATGTATATAAAAGAAATAGCAATTTGATAATAAGAAAAGATATTATATATGTTAAAATTTAAAATTTAAAATTATTAAATATTATTTTTTAAAGATAATTACATGAATCAATTGAAATAAATTTTAAGCTCAAAACAAATCATCTTTACAAACGTAGATCTTCAAGCTTTTGCTCATTTGCTTGTAGTCTCCAAAGAAGAGGTCTCTGTTATGGAATGCTTGATGCTTCTTAGCTATCTGAATAATTTCCTGAAATTCTGCAATACACCATGATTTATAAATTCATTGTGATTCTTAAAATTGTTTAATAATTTTTTTTTTGTAAAAAAAAAAAGAAGAGAAATTGAATGAATAGTAAGATCACTAAAAAGAGCAAAACCTAAACGATCCTTACCATCAGTTAAAGCCGAGGAGATTTTCTAGTGACCATTGATATTTTTGAAGAAATATAAATAAATATTTCTTTAATTAATAAAATAATTTATGTATAGAGTTTAGCATTTTTTTACATGAAATTAAAAATATTTCAATTATAAAATTAAAATTATCATCAAAGTAAATCGAAATATGAAAAGAAAAAAGTATAATTAATTCTGAATGATGTAACATGCTATTAACTGAAATCTGAAAGACATACAAATTACAAGGCAATTTATAGAAATTGCTTTAGCATACTTAAACATTGGTCTCAACTTCCAAATCAAAAGGTCATGATTGTCTAAAAATTAAAACATTTGTACATAATATTAATTAAAATAAATAAAAATAAAACACATATTTTCAAAATTTCTTCATTTTTTTATTTTACAAATAATTGCTTGAATTAATGACTTGAATAACTTTTATATTTTTTAAGTTGATCCAAACTGATCTTGAAATCCAAGTTTACTGACATATATGTTTAATGGCATGACATTTGATTATTTATGAATTTTAATTTACTTTGTTTGATAAAAGAAAATGGGTTGGGCTAGAAGCCTATATTAAGCTATGTGATCCATTATCCATTGATGGCCACAATTTAAGGCTCCAAAAAAGAAAGGACAAAAAAAGAAAAAAAAACTGATAGTAGGATTGAATTGAATAAAAAACAGGATTATGAAAAATTAACTATTTATCGTCAGTAAAATTTTTAAATTCTATCAGTAAAATTAGTAAAAATGTCATATCTTTTTAGGTTATATTAAAAAAAGTTTAAAACATTAATATAACAAAAAAAAGTAAGGATGAAAGTTTTTTAATAATTATGAAATTTAAAAAAAAAATCTAATTAGATGGTTAATAGAAAATGAATTTTAATTTTATCCTATTTTTAATTCTCAAAATATTGGGACGTCAATGATTAATATTTCCATATCAAAATAGTTTATGAAATTAATGTTTAGAATCATCAATTAACATACATTATTTCGCTCAGTTTTACTATCATTATTAATTTTAATGGACAGTATCACAAAGATTAGGCTCCGTTGAAATTATAGCTTTAATATAAACTAATTACACAATGTAATGTCGCAATGTAACGAAAATTATAATTCTCGTAATGATATTGTCAAATTCTTCAAAACTACTGTCAAATTCACTGCCATGATAAAACGTTTATAAACATTCATGACACTCGTATTTGCGACACCACAGCTACATCCGTAACTTAAAATTTTAAAATTGGTAGGCAGATGAGGCAACGGACAGCAGCATATATATGGGGGAGAGTTGGCAAGAGAGAAGGGTAGGTCGCGAGGCCAAAGGTTTGGTTGCTGACGTACGCAAATCTAACCATCATGCTCTTTGACCTGGAAATTAACACACCCTGCTTCATCTCCAGTTTCCCAGGTCTTTTTTTTTTTTTTTAATTTTGTTTCCCTGTTGCAACTCATATATATATATATATATATATATATATGTATCTGGTTGCTTTCTAATTTCTCTATATATGTATATATGCATTTCACCACACAATAAAACTAGTTATCTTCATTTTGTTTTTCGAACTTTCGGTATTTGATAGGCGCTTTAGCGGTCAGTACAGCTCCAACAATCGATGGCAACGGCAGCAGCAACGGCGTTGATCGAGAGCTTCATGTTTCCAGGTTAGTTTGGTAGGCATTGATCGAGCACAAATGTATAGATAAAGCTTGCTGACATTGTTCTTCATCTTCTTATATACATTTTCCTCTCGTTTCTTACTTAAAAATATAATGTCATGATGATAGTGAGAAGAAGCTCTCAACTTTTAAACTTTTATCCTATAATTTTTCATTTTACTTTTGCCACTTAATTTGCTATTTTTTTACTGTAAGTAGTTATTAATATATGAAGGAATCTAAACAAAGGTCAGTTACAAAGACAATTACAATACCATAATTTTCATGTATACCCTCACGTGTATATATATACATATATATATATATATATATATATATATGCATTATTTATCTATGATAATATGGCAAACATACTTGGAGAAATGTTAACCAATATTCAGTGAAATTAATTAAGGTGATATTTAAAAAAAATGCAATTAATGAATAATTTTTATTGAATTTGTGATATTAATGCATAAAAATTTTATAAAATAATTTTTAATCAATGCATATAAATATATGAATTAGACTCTACTTTAGTTCATTCATTAATTAGTTATTTAAAGAATGATATTTAATTTTATACAATAAGTACTTCTTTCATTCAATTTGAGTATTCATACTTGTCTTGGAGCCAATACAAAGATAAATGCATAGGCTTCAATTTTTTTTTGATCTTTTATAAAATTGATGAATTACTATAATTCTAATATTAAAAAATAAAAAGAAACTATCAAAAATTAATATGGAACATAAAATAGGTAACACTTATAGGCATTAAAAGAAAATGGACATAGATTTGAAGTGGTCAAAAGATATATATATATATATATATAAAGTAGAGATTCAATTTGCAACAAAATAAATAAAATTAGTGTATATAAAATGTCTAAAAAATGCATGACTTGTATTGCATTTCAATTAAATCTAACCAATCAAAATTTAAAATTATGAAAAGCCGATCAAATTTAAATAAATTCTACTTATAATTATAAGTGATAAACTCTTATATAAATTTTTATTATAATTAATTATAAAATTATAATAAAAATTAATATAAGTGATATTCTCAAAAATATGAACTAAAACATGTGCATAATTCATTTGGAGTTGGAATTCTATGACAAAATTTACTATTATATATTTAACCTAAGCGCAAAGGGTCCACAAGGAAGTACAGAGTTTACCTAACAAAGAAATAGAGAGAGAAGCAGTTAATGGATGCCCAAGAATATATGTAGTTTGGGTGGGGTTGGATTTCTATAAAATCACTGTAGTATATGCATTGGCATTGGGCATGCATGCCACCTACTTTGCAAGGGCAGGCATGCACTCACATGCACCCCTTTTTATCTGCCATTCTTAACTTCTAAAGCCAGCTAACCTATATGTGGTTCTTTTTTAAACTAGGAAAATATTGCTTTAGTCTTTTTCTTAGTGTTGATCATCAAGGTCACTGGTCCAATTAAAGTTTTCATATTTTCTTAAAAAAATTACATATACAAACAAAAGTTATAATTGTCAAATGGGTTTTTGGCTGTTGGTTCACTCACTTTTTTTTAATTTATTTACTTCTTATAAAAAAAAGGTGGAGTCAAAAAATTTTTTTTCCAAATTCTTAAAACATATAAATCATTTATTTTTAATGAAAAATGAAAAAATAAGACATCTTTATGCAAAATTTAAATTTTAAGACGCATCAACTTTCACGAAGAATTTATATTTTTTTTTCAAAATTCTCCTCGTTTATAATCCAAAAAATCCTATTTTTTTCTCAAATTTCTCCCAACGATCTAATCGACATAATAAGTAGCTTTTAAGAGTTATAAATTACCAAACAATTTTTGCTTTATTTTCTAAGTTCTTATATGTCATAAAAGCTTTATTTTAACTTATAATTTACCCAAAAAAAAAAAAGGCGAGATTAGATACGCTCTTAATGACAAGAGCAGTCCTAATATCTTAGTGTTTCAGATTCAAGTCTCATCGTATGTGAATTTGATCTGATTTTTTTATTAGATTTATCCAATTATATTTTAATTTATTAGTTGATTCATTTGTTTGACTAAGTTAGTGACTTTTTATGTGATGTAGCTTTTCCTTGCTATTGAAAATTGAAAAAAAAAAAAAAAAGTTGGAAAAATTGAGAAATCGAGAAACAAGTTCAGTGTAACTTTATACGGCTATGTATTGATTTCTTTGTTGATGAATTTGAGGTCAAGAAAGCATGATAGAAACATGATTTTCCTTAATTTTAATTATGTATTGTTTTTTTCCACAAATTGCCTCTTTTTATGATTCTTTTGGCTAGAAGTCTAGAGCACACTTAAGTGAAGATGCTAATAAAGTTTATTGGAGATGTCCCACTCTTTTTCAAATCCATCCCACTTCCGCCGGCCCTGGAAGACCCTCCCTCTCTTTTCTTGGAAAAAAAGTAAATGGCAATCTTTTTGAAATAATAATAATGGATTAATTAACAATGTTTATGAATAATGATGTAAAATAACGATTAAAGCTGCAAATTGATAGATTTATTTATGGATTGAGTTGGATAATAACAAAATATTTTATTCAAGACTTGGTTTGTTTGAAAAACTCGTTTCATTATTTAAAAAAATATTAAAAATAATTTTTATATTAACATATAGTCATCCAAATAGAATCGCATAAACTCAAATCTAAAATATTCTATTTCAAGCTAGATCAATTTCGATAAGACTTGTCAAACAAATAGATAACAGAGTTCTTGAATAAATTGATTAATGGTAAAGACATTTATTTTAGGGTTAACAAAATACTATTTGCTTGTCAAGCTCTATAACTAGTTGCAAGCTATGAACATCTACCTCGGAGATGTTTCTTAGTAGATTAAAACACGATAGATAAAATAACCCTAGGCTTGAAAGTTATAAGTATACGAAATTGCATTGAAAGGCTAGCTTGCATTTTGAATATTTTTGAAAAGTGCATAAAATTATAGTTAAGTGGCCACTATGTTACCAAAAGCACACACTATAGTTTTTCAACACCGACAGTAGCTGTCTTAGTGCAAAGTTTTAATCACCTTAATTGCCGATGTTGCATTTGGAATCGATGCAATTACGATGTCACAAGTCGTTTCGTAATACGTCATGATTATCGCGAATATGAATTTAATAATATCATAAATATTATGTAACAATTAAAATATGCGGAGATTGTGGTTCTTGTTGATAAAACAAATATCACGTCCTCATGGTTGCATGCCAACTTACACTTGTGTGCTAGCTCATATAGTCATATACCTTGTCTCAATATACTACTTCATAGGCCAACAAATATTGTTATATTAAAACTAATTACTCAATAAATTTAGATCACAATTAGTTTATTTTTTAGTCATTATGTATAAATTATATGTATGTACACGTTTTAATTTCCATCCATTGTGTACGTGGAAAATTTTAAAGATGCTTATGAATTTTGTGAGAAATCATTATAAATGCTTTTGCTAACATCTAAATACATATATCTAGTGCTGGTGGTGATGTTCATATATATATATATATATATATATATAAATCCCTCTGTAATGTTAGAAACTAGCTGTAACACAATTCACAAGAAAACACTTCAATTGATCAAATAAAAAACTTCACTTTTTTGAAGTTTTAACTCCTAAGCCCTTGACCATGGAAATATACATATTAAACACAAATCATTTGACTTGATATATATTTATATATTTGATTTTCCTTGCAAAATTTTAAGAAGCAATCATGCAATTTTCTCTTCTCACTCCTCACTGTAACTGTATTGTCCTCCCAATATTGTAGTATCACCAATACGGAAGTAGCTACATTGGAAGATATATATATATATATATATATATATATATCCGCACTGTATTTTGTTTGTTATGTAATGTTCGTATCGCTATTAAATTATTTTAAACGTTATCAAATTCAAGTTCTCGACCATTGTAATGTGTTACACAATGTTCACAGTGCTTGTAACTAATATTTGATCGTGACTTAGAATTATAGACAGAATTGTGGTCCTGCATACTTAACTAGCAAGCTAGCTACATCAAAACGTTAACATCTTGCATACATATATACACATATAGAGACTGATTAGTATTTAAGAATAAATGTCGATTTATTCTTGAAATTATCAATAAATGTAAAGTAATGTAGAAAACAAATTAATCAGGTCAAAATAATGCAGCTCACCGATCACCATGGTAGAGGATCAACTTAAAGGATTTCCACCGAAGCTAGGGGTTCAATATGACAGAACAACTTTTTGTTTTACGTGCATGCCACTTAAAAACCATGAATATTTTTGTGAACAACCGATTTTAAAATTTTCTTCTTAGAAAAAAAACTAAAAGTCAAAGGAAAAAAGACTAAAAACTTGTGAACAACCAATTTTAAAATTATAGTAAATAATAATTCACATCAAACATTCAAAAAAAAGACATGATATACATAAAAAATTCAAGTAATCAACATCTGGACTATGAGAATAAAAGTTAAAACGATATGATATGTGAGAGGGAACTATAGAGGAGAGGGAATTAATGCTGATTTTTAGCATATATAGAACATTCATTTACATGGCAAATAACATTAAAAAATTACCCATCTTACCTAATTATTTTACTTAATGCATGATATAATAATGGTGATTAAGTACAACATTGTCATATAGAATTATTGAGCATGAGGTCAAATTCGTTGTCTGCATGCAGTTGATTGGTTAATTACTGGGATGAGGAATCAAATTAAGAAGCACATTAGTTGAAACTGCTATAAAAGGTGAATCCTAGTATACAAACATACAAAATTTCAAACGAGAAAAATCAGTGTCAAAAGACACGCCAACAGAACAGAAACAAAAACATTAGAACAGTGCATGCATGATGATTGGTGAACTACTCAAAAAAGAAAGTTTACTGTCTGATATAGATTCTGATTATTCTGGTTTTGTATAGGTTAGATACATTCATCAATTCCTGTATCATATCATTCTTGTTATAATTATATTTAAGATTTTTTGTATTTTTATAATTTGTGATACGTCAATGAGTCATATAGATTTTGAAATATTAACATATTCATTTAGTACTCGTGCAATTTTCTTATATTATGTTTTATTTTAGTTATTTTTTTTTTTTGTTTTATTACGTGATGCATCATGTTTGATATTGAAATTGCAGCCGGATGATAGAAATCATAGGAAATAAAAAAAACTACTCAGTTTTGTTGGATAAATAATTTCCTAATTCCTATAGTAGATTACAGAATTAGGGGTTGATACACTTTAGATTACACACTGAAAATAATACTACAAACTGCATTGTAGGTGCAAACCGTACAATTGAAAATAATGTTTCCTTGCAACAAATAGTTCTAGGCATAACATTAATACAACCAAAGCAATGAAAGAAAGAATAAAAGAAAAACAAAGAACATCACAAACAATGATAGGTAAATATAAAACATCTAATGTAAACATATGCATCTATAAATTTGCAGCTTTGCTAAGGCTGATGCTGATAATGATAATTATTGTTGAAAGCGTTTAGCTCATTCCCGAAGGCAACCATTGAGGAAATGATATCAGCTTCCCAAATGTTGCCGCCATAACTGAAGTTCTGAGCAGATTCTGCAGCTGCTGCTACCACATTATTATTAGGTTGCTGTTGCTGCAGCTGCTGCTCTTGGTGCTGATTAACAGACAAATTGTCATTAATCAAAGAATCCAGAAATGAAGAAAACATATCTTCATTGCAATTTTCTATACGTTCGCCTTCATTATTTCCATGGTTGCTGCTTGGTTGAGCCATGATAAGAGCAGCAGTACTTTCGGAATTATGCCAATTCGTCATACTATTATCAAACTGCTGGTTTTGGTATTGCTGATGATATTCCAGGTTAGTAGGTCTAAAATCTTGGGTGGTTTTTGTAGTAGTAATGGTAATAGTTTTTTCTCCTGATTCAGAAGGATTTGAGTTTGGGCGGTTAGGGTTTGATTCTGGGACAGGATCACGGTTAGCCTGTGATGAACTATGGCTAATAAGGTTCAATGGTTTATGGGTTCTTGGATCTATCCCTTGGCTGATTAGCTTCTTGCTTAAATGGGTGTTCCAATAGTTCTTTATTTCATTATCTGTACGGCCTGGGATCCTACCTGCTATCAAAGACCACCTGAAAATTCAAACTGTAAGAACCCTAACAAGATTAAGTATTAGAAAACCCTAATTGATACCAAAATAACCTTAAAAATTAGCTTTTTTTAAGATCTAAACATAATCTCCAATTTAATAACGTGCAAAACACAAAACCCAAAAAAATTTTAATCTATATCTTAAGTTAATCGTTTTGCAAATAATTAATTAATTTATACGAAGGGGATCTTGAAAAAGCAGAGAAAACCTCCAAAAAAATTAACTTTTATGAAAGCTGATCTAGAATTTTGGAGATGTGAATTATTAATTGTTATAATTCTAAACAGGGCAGCTACCTGTTTCCGAGCAGGCGGTGGAGCCGAAGAATGAGATCTTCTTCATCGGGAGCGATAGGACCTCGTTTAACAGATGGTCGGAGATAATTCATCCACCGGAGACGACAGCTTTTACCGCATCTAAGCAAGCCGGCTCGTTTAGGCAAAGTCCGCCACCTTCCTTGCCCTTCCCTTTTGATGTAGTTGGCTAAGACTTCATCTTCCTCCGGCGTCCATGGCCCTCTCTTGATCCCAACTTTGCTGCAACAAGGTGTAACTTTGCTTGTTTTTGTTGATGCACCTACTAAGCTTGGATTCTTCATGATTTCTTCAACTATGATCCAAGTTTCCTGATTTTTCTTTGGGTTGTTTTTGGTGATCTTTGGTGATTTATGGATTGGTTTTTTAGCAGGGAAATGAAAAGGAGAGAAAAGGGCTAGGGTTGTATATAGTAGGAAGCAAAAGGATGAAAGATAAGAGAGAAAGTGCTACAACATGGCTAAGGCTAAGAGTATACATAAGATTATTTTATAGGGAACGACTTGCTTATTTTTTTTTTAATTATTTAATGCCAGTTTTTGCTAATGGATTTTGGAGATGTTGAAAATCAAGTGAATTAACCATGTGCACTTCATGAAGTATTTCTTTTTTCCATATATATACATATATATACATAGACATATATATTCTTTTCAGGTTAGGGAAAAATGAATGTGTTTCAAAATTACTGCTTTATAGTTTCTTCCTTTTCCCACTTAATAAAATGACCATTATACTCTTTATCTCTTCTTCATCTAGGTAGTTGATACATCAAAGACAGTCATAAATAACATATAATTTGGTTATAAGTACAAGTTATAAAAAATCATATTATATACAATTTTTATAAAAAAATAAATTATATTTAAATATTTATTTTCTAAATTACAATTGAAATATAATTATGTGATTGAAAATTAAACAATTTAATTATTTTATAGTTCTAAAAATTCATTGTGATAATTAAGTAAAAATTCTCATTTTACAAAAAGTATATATCACATAAGATTTTCGATGGACATTTTTCTTATTTAAGTAAAAAAAAAGGTTTTACAATATTATCAAAAAATATTTAATAATAAAGGGTATTCAATTTTTTTTTGTTTGTTTGTTTGTTTTAAGTGGTTGTAAAAGTGGAGTAATATATTTTTTAAGATGGGAGATCATTTTATATTCAAGTAAAATTAATTAATTTTATATACAGTTATAATTTTATACATAATTAATATTTTAAAAAATTAAAACTTTAACAATATAATTATATATATTATACAAGTAAAATTTTAAATTTGATTAATATCTTAATCACTAAAAATATTTTTATTTTATTTATATTAAATGATTAAAAATTTCATACTAAAATAAATAATTAAAATATTTTAATTTACTAGAAATTCAACCTAAATATACATAAATTGAATAAAAAAATTATACAAATACGTAACATTTAATTAGTTTGCCGAAGTGATTTCGATTAGTATTTTGTTTTTGATTGAACGGGCGGCTGCCAAGAATGATGACGTGTCAACATTCTTCCCAAAAAAAAGTTAGGGGAAGGGCATTGACGTTTGTTTTTTTCTGAGCCTTCAAATTCTGGGATACATTTATTATGGCCTGATTTAATCAAATTGCCACGTGGACGGCTAGATTGCTTTGTCACATCATGGGCTCACCTTGTTGGACCAAAAAATAACTGGACACCTTTACCCTTTGTGGATAATCTAAAATTTCATCTTATCCGAAATAGTGGATCCCACATGTCTACCATCAGAAATCATCTCATCTGGAAAATAAATTATATATTATTGATTCGGAAAAGTGTTTTTTTTTTTTTTAATTTCATAGTAAAATAATATATATATTTAGAATATATTTAAAATATATATGAAATAAGATAAATTTTTAATTTCATTTTTAAAGTTTAAAAAAACACTATTGCTATATCAAATTAATGAATTATTTTCTTTAATTTTAGAACTTAAATTAATTTTTTTATTTGAAAGAATAAGCATTTAAATTTGATTAACTCGTATTTAATATACTAATATTAAATTTTTTTAATACTATAAAAGGGATTGAAAGTATATTTTATATCTCGTTTGTAATTAATTTTTTTAATATATTTTAAAAAATATGCATTGCTCGAAAATAAAGATATATATATATTTATGCATACTATTTCTTGAACCAAACGTAAGATCTTAAATAAATTTTTTAAACAATAGGTTAAATTTACAGATTTTCCCATTTAATCAACCTTTTTTTAGCTAATTTTTTTAAGATTTTAAAAAAGAGATTCGATCTCTACTCACAAAAACAACTAAACTAAATGCTAAAGTGCATTTTTTTTATCAGCTTTAAGAATACGCTAATTAATCTGATATATTACCCAATGTAACTCAAACTTTAATCATCATTAATTGCTCAAGTTATTATTGGTTAATCCATTTTAAATATTGCTATAAAATAAAGGTAAATAGTAAAAACTAAAATTATATAAATTAGATTAATAGAAGGAGAGAAAAAGCGTATATTTTAATTCTTCTTATGTGTTTTTAAGAATTTTTCAGGAAGTATTTAGATATTTTTTTTAATAAAATTAAATGATAAAAAATAGCACCAATTAAAAAAAAAAAAAAAGAAAAATGCATGACCATACCTTAAACTGGCCTTCGCAATAAACCCACCAAACCTTTCCTTACTAGAGCCTGCAGTTGTCCTTCTACCGTCTATCCTCTTTCTTTCATCGCTCCCTCTTCAAAATTCGAGTCTTTTTTTTTTCTTTTTTTTTTACAATATAATTATATTTGTTATAAGAATTTTAAATTGAAGTAATATATTTACAAATCTAAATATTATTTGTTTTATTTATATTTTAACTATTAAAATTTTTATATCAAATAAGTAATTTAAAATATTTATTTAGCATAAATTTAATATACATAATTTACATGGAATATAATAATTAAATTAAAAAATATAAATTATGTAAACAATTATAAAAATATCTAACATTAAATTAGTTTGCTTAAGTGATATCTTCATTTTTATGTTTATAGCTAAAAGTGTTTATAGCCCAAAAAAGTTGAGTTCAGGCAAAGTCTAAATATAGTATTAACATTATTTATATTTGTTTAAGCCTAAGTCGACCCAAAATATATGGATTTTAAATTTGGTCTAAATCCGTGTAAATTTTTAAGTGGATAGTATAAGCTTATTTAAGCCCGCTCATATTATATTATTAAAATTTATTTTTTAAAATTTAATTTTTAGTAATTTAATAATTTTTTATTAAATTTTAAATATAAATAATTTAACATATTTTTTAATATTTACTCTATAATATTTATATATTTTTATTTTTTATATAATAAAAATTATATAATATATATAAATACAAAATTAAAATATATTATATAATTCAAAATAGGCTTAGCCTATCTACCTTGAATTTTAAGAGTAAAGCCTGACCTATTTTTTTAAAAAAAAATTTTACTCAAACTTATTTTTCAAACTTAAAAATTTTACTTAAATTTTATTAAATACCAAATAAATTTTTAAATTTAAACCAATAATCTTCACTATAATTACCAATTTATTATTATCTATAACATGCGACGTTTCTTTTAATACTATTTTATTTTGATTGAACGGGCGGCTGCCATGACTGATTACGTGTCGAAATCTTCCACAAAGAGTTCGGGAAAAACGGGAATGGCCGTTGATATATTTCCCCTTTTTCTTCGTAGCCTTTGGATTCGATAATGTTTATTGGCCTGCGGTTATACAGGTAAATTTTAAATACAAAACGAAAATATACATCAACAAATATGATAGTATTAAATATAATTATACTAATATAACATAATAAAATAATTTAAATATAATATAAATATATTTTTTAAATTTTATATAATATAAATTATTAACATATTAAAATTAATATGAATATAAATATTTTAAATATAATTATAACACAAAAAATATAAAAATATAATATAATACATAAATTATCAGATCCTTACATAAATAACTTGTTTGAATTGTGTATGAATTTTTATATAATCATGTTTCATATTATAATTATGACGACACATTTATGATATGATAAATTTTGTGTTGTAAACGCTTTGAAAAAATATAACATGCCCAAGACACTATTACCTATTCGTGTCGTAAACATATAAATATATTGGTTAAGTATTTATTAACATGTTTAAAACACAATAATTTAACTTGTATTAAATATATAGATACATTTAAAGAAACAAATTTAACTTGATAATTAAAAAAAAAAGAGCGACAAAAAAATTGCTATTCGTATCTTTTTTATGTTTTTTTTTTCACATTTAAATTTTATTGAATATATTATTATTATTAATAAAACTGAATAAATACAAAGATATAATACTGATACCAACAATAGCAGCCACTAGAATTTTAATGTAAATTTATAATTTTGTTTCCCTGTGCTAATGCTGTAGGCTTTCGTATTGTTTGTTTCTTTTAGATTATACATGTTTTTCATTGGCGTTTAAGATTTTGGAAGAGGTGGTTCTGATGTTGTTGGACTCCTTTCATGATTCTCATCCACGTGTTCAATGGGCTGTTATTGGAGCTATTGGAGAATTGTGTTTATACTTGAGCCCAACGTTGCAGAGGCGATATCATCACCTATGTGTTCCTGCATTAGCTGGAGTCATGGATGACTTCCAATGTCAACGAGCACAGGTGAGCCACCCATTAACATTAGTTTTTATCATTTTTCTGCTATTGGGAAAACGCCGGGTTTGCTGTTGTTGTTTTTATTTAGTGTATTTATTTCTTATCTTATATAAACACCAAATAATTATTATGATATTAATACTTGTTAATTGCTCTTTGTAGACAACCAGCATTTAATGCATGATGTTATTTAATTTTTTACCGATATTGTTCAACAATATTTAGGTATTTTAACTTGTCTACGTTATCCACTTTACGTATCTAAGTGTTCCCTTGGTTCAGCAAGTTAATTAGAGTTATTAGACTGAGCACATGAAAACAAATTAAGACGTAGGAACAAAAAGTATAAAAGTTTATGAGTTTTGTTTCTTCGTTCTTTGGAAGGTACCATTAAAAAAAAATTTTCAGAAGTTAAAAAGTCAGAATAGACCTCGCAAATAGGAAGACCTGCAGTTGGCATCAATTCATTTCATCCCACAAGATAATTGGCATTAGCCCCAGCCGAGAGCAGGATCCTTTTTGCATCCTCAACAAGCTGCTAATGCACGAAATCAAAGGCACAATAATACACCAATTATAGCCCATCCCACAAAGCCGGCAGGACAGGCCAAAATTCATGGGACTATATAAGTTATGAGAAAGCCAGAAGGCCCGTAAAGATGGCCAAAGAAAAACATTTTCCACAGCTTGATTTGTGCATGTGTTACTCTGATGCATTTATTGTATGTAGCATAAGAGACATAGGTACGGCAGTATAAAGTTTCTATAGAATATTTTCTTTTTTTTAAAGTTTTTTAGAAATATTGCGTATAGCCTCCTTATCCGCATACCGTTTTAAGTAAATTAAGTTGAAGTTTCTTATCCATTTTAGTGTCAGGCTTGGTTGTAATTGTCATGTTCTCAAATGTGTATCCTTGACTGAATTGTTAACAAGACTTGTTAACTTTTGACACCTCAATTTAATCCGGGAGTCTTCAACTACTGCAGCCAGCATACTATATTGATTGGCTATGTTTCTGGTTTTTATTATTTCAGTATCTGATTAATCATTTAGGTTGCATGACTTTTATATGTTGAAGTAGTTAAACTGAATGAATTCATTTTAACATCTAATAACATCATTACAATTTTTAAAAGTGTGCTACTGAAGTTTGAATTGTTTTATACTGCTTTCCTCTCACCTCCCTTTCAAATATATATCCATATATAGAGAGAAAGGGAGTATAAAAATTTGAAGCTGTCTGAATCTTAGTTCAGGCACATTGTACATAATTATTTCTCCTAGAAGCAATAGCTTGATATTTTGTAGTCATCTGTCTTAGTTGCTGATTTCTTCATCTAGTTGTAAACAGTACTATTGTAGTCCTTGTTGTTTTCCTGTAAAATAGGTCGTTGCTGCTACGGTAGTCTTGAAGTTCAAGGAATATGGGAGTGGGTGTGATGATCTACAAGAATATATCAAGGGGCTTGCGCTCCAATTTCATGCACTTCATCGGGTATATAATCTTTGACTCAAACAGGGCATTGTTTCTTATTGTTTTCTTTTTTTTTCCTCTTTGTATAACTTAGTGTGTAATTATTTGTAAATTGCATCTCAATCGTTACTTGTCTCTGGCACTCCAGGTTCATCCGATGCAGCACATCTCGAGACCTATGACAGTCCTGGTAAGCTTGCTATTAGTGATAAGATCTTGCAGATGGCGATGCAGCTACTCAATCAGTATAAAAAAAAATAAAGGGTAAGAAATTGAAATAATGGATTCATCTCTCTCATATCAAAGTATTTTGAAATGAATACACTTTTCTATTTCAACATTGGAGGCTGCTTTGCTTTTCGGTCAATTACTTTCTAATATACGATCAATTTATTTATTAATAGAATTTTCACTGTTAGTAAATGCTCCTACAGGATAATGATTATTTATTGAAAAGCAATAGCTAAAAAAAAATTGAAGAATCAACTGTAATTTGATACAAAAGGATCATATCTTGTAGACTTTCTTTACTTTTTCTGTCAGTGGGCACCGCCTTTTTTGAAGCCTTGATTGTGGCCGGCGCCGCAACTATTGGATGGTATAGAACGTCAACTTACTAGTTTCCGTTTTTTCTTTTTGGTATAACGGAAGCTATAGCCTCTCTCTCTCTCTCTCTCTCTCTCTCTCTCTCTATATATATATATATATATATGTATATATATAAATATACGAAAAAAAAAATTTAAATTTAAAATTTAAATTTATTCAACATTAATTGATTTTTATAAATTAATTAAACTAAACTCTGATTTCATTTTGTTTGATCACTTGAAAAATGATATAAAGAAAAAATTTTGATCCTTATATTTCTATATGAAAGTAGTGGAAATTTCAGAGTAGGGTAAAGAACCAAACTAGTAAAAAATATGTATCTTTACTAAACTAGTCGAATATATATATATATATATATATGTTATTGAATTGTTGTGGTGGTTCTTGTTTGTCCATTGCTCAATTTAACTTGCATTTTCTAATTGTGTTATATTGTTAACTAAAAGTTCGTCATTACAGGATTATGGTGAGCCGAATTGTGGAGAAATTTGGGGAATGTTTGGGCCTTCACTTAAAAAGTGCCCATCGAAGTCTGTTGGATTCTTATGTCTGGCTAGAACTGGTACAATCTCATATACATTTAGCAGCATATTGACTCCAAAATTTGTGCTAATGCTGTCATGGATTGATTACTTCTGCTATACCAGGTGATATCTTACATATAGTATCGTTGACTCTTAGATTTCAACATTGTTTGAGAGATTCTTTAGGTAGGACCAACTTCATCACTCTTTGATGATATACCAGTCTCATCTCTCACATATTCTGTAGATAACAACTGTAAAGGTGGCCTTCACAATGTTCTTTCTTTTAGATGAAACTCATTTCAGAGTGATTAGTGAGAAATATATATATATATATATATAGTTGCTTTAAAATCAACAAGTAGGTATATGGTTGAGGTGAATTTCTAATAATCTATGAAAAAGAGATGTAGCAAGCTAATTAGCTTGATCTAATTCGCCTACAGAGTTCTAGCGAATCAAGTTATCTTTTCCATTGAGATCAAAACGTATATGTATACGTATGTATGTATGCTAGTGATATGCCAACTGTTGAGTCCCAATGGTTGCTCGATGTAACAGGGAAGTGACGGTTGATCCCGCAGAATTTGATGTGTTTCTATGGGCATTGACTTGAGCCCAAAAATACGTCTTTCGCTCTGGCGAACTTTGGGTCCTTTCCTCTCCATGCAACAATAATCGCATGGTATAAATAAAGATACGTCTGATTCGTATCATACTATGCACAAATACGAGTTTTTCTAGTACATACTGTTGTTGTGCAAAAACATTACTCTGATTTGATATGTTTTAAAGTTGTATCTAAGTTTAAAAATCCGTTCAATATTAAATTTGAGCCGATTTTAAAATAGTATTGAAGTCTTATGGGAGGACATGACAACAAAGTGAGACCCGTTTAAACTTTAGGTCGAGTATTAGGAAAAAGGAAAACATAAAACTTGAGCCTGATTATTTCATAATTAAATAAAATAACTATTGCACATATCGTTTGGTAGTTATTTTTATACAGAAAGAATCAAACAGACTCGAAATCATTCATATTATCAATTCTAGTATATTTTTTATTTAAAATTACTTTATCTATTATTTTATTATGAAATTTATTACTTAAGAATTTTTTTATTTGGAATTTTTATGATAAAAGGTTCTTCAAAAAAATTTAATTAATAAAAAATTTTCCCATGCAAGACCCCCAAATATTTTCTTTAAAGTGATAATGAAAAATGGTTTTGTTTATTTAATATTTTTCATTATAAATTTTTTTCATAATTTTTTTTTGTTTTTGGTTTTTAGGAGATAGCTAAATAAATTTTTTTTCTTCACTCGAAGTATTTATATGTTTTCCTCTTCTTGAAATGCATAAAAGTAGAATAAAATGAAACAAAATAGAAGTGTGTGAAATAATATAACATGGACTTAGTCACATGGGACAATAATAGATTAAGGGCTGAGATATAAATTAATCATCGATTAAATTAAAAAAAATAAAATTATCATTATCGATTGAATATTTAGAAAAAAATTTTAAAAATATAATTTTGATCTTATAATATATAATATAATTCAAATGATTATTAAATAATATAATAAATAACAATTGATATTATCATTTGGTAAAAGTATTTTAATCAAATCAAACTTCTAACTTACAAATTTAATATAAATATTATTAATTATAAAAATATTTATAATTACAATTTAAAAATAAAAAATAATAATAATAATTTTTTTTAAAATTTTTTTCCCATTCATGTTTTTATAGATTATAGATTATTTCTTAGAAAACAAATTAAAAGAATTTTCACAGATTATGAAATTCTAATTTTTTTTTTTTTTAAAAAAAAACCTAGAAAATATGTTAAACCTAAACAGAGTGGGAGTTGTATTCGATTTTTCGTAATGGCACTGTTATTGTCGATATAAATAGGGAAGCGTCTGACGCTGCACAAACACAAATACAGTACACAAATTAAAAAAAAAAGGACACTTTTCAGTTTTGCATGTGTCTTCGGGGAAAAGGGCGGAAGCAGTTGTTTGGATACGATGAGTTGGTCGGACGCCGAAAAGAGGACGAGGACGAAGACAATGACAAAGATGACCGGTCCCAACTAATGAAGATCTTTTAACTGAAATCCTCCTTAATTTGCACACAAAATCTCTCATCAGATTCAAGGTCGTCTCAAAACGATGGATGTCTCTTATTTCCAGCAACAAGTTCTGCCTCTCCCACACTCGCGCCCTCCACACCAGAGGTTCTCTCAAGCCTTCCGCTTTATTCCTCGACGTCTACCATTTTCCTCCTTCGGAATTCAGGTTCCTTCCTTTGAGTCGTGATTGCGTACGACCCCCGCGCTTTGGATTTTATAGACGTCCCGAACCTTACGATATTGCAATCTTGCAATGGCTTGCTTCTTTGAGTTTCCAAACATTTGTTTCTAGTGTCAAGTTGGAGGTGTTTCATCTGTAATCCTACCACCAGGAAGTTCAAGAGGCTCTCTTTGCCGAACCCTCAAGTTGAGGATCATCTGCGCCTTGGTGTTAATATGGCTTTTGATCCTCTTAAATCACCTCATTACAAGATTATTCATGTTTGGCACCAGGAAATAAAGGCATCATCATCGCAGATACCCGACAAAGTTCAGTTTTTAGTTGACGTTTATTCATCAGAAACTAATTCTTGGAGTTTATCAAAAATCAAATTCGCTTGGAATTTGGGTGTTAAATATAATTGTGGGTTTTTCTTCAAGGGTGCAATTCATTGGGACAGTAGTCTTAGGGAATCACAGTATTTTGATGTTGAAACTGAATCCTTGAAAACAATGCCGATGCCCAGAGTTGATAATGATCAGAAATGTCGATATTTTGGGGAGTCTGGGGGCCATTTGACTCTTGCAATCGCACACATCAATCTCGCAGCTTTAAAGTATAGTGTATTTGAGATGTTGGAGGATCATTCAGATTGGTAATTGAAGCACAGTTTAAATCTTGAAGCTGAAAAGGATAATCTCTCGGGGCTACCTTTTTGGACAGATTATGTGTTTGTGGAAACGTATCAGCTTTTTTGTGCTATTCAATCAGAGGAAGAAGGAGACTCTATATTTGCAGTATTTCAAGGTGGTAGCGCAATGTCTTATAATTTCACGGATTGCACAATAAAAGCTTTACATTGGCCCTCCGCTGGCGAATATCTTAGTGAATGTTTTTGGTCTCGAGCCTGTCAATACTTTGAGACATTGACACCAGTTATTTCCTCCACATTTATTTCAGATTATTTGTAACTTTACTATCTACCTCTCTTCCCTGAAATAAATCCTTACCGACTAGGTCTACCTTTTCTCTGAAAAAAACCTTTATGAACTAGGGTGTTTCAAATACTCACTTCATTGCTATGTATCTCCAATTTCTACTATTATACGTGTTTTTATTTTAGTGCAAATCATGAATATCATTGAATGAGTTTAATAATGTTGAAAGAGACACTGTCTCTGGGTACTTAACATGATGTTAGAACTCAGGTCTTATTAATGTTATACCTTTTTGTTTATTATCTTTTTCAAGTTTATCATGTGCACATATGTCAAAATCTTGAATTGCATGTCATCTTGATTGTAGGCTACTTGATTTTAGATTGAATGGTTATTAACAAATAACATTAGCATTATTTACTATGTGTCCATTATTCTTTCTGTTTTTGGTGATTTTCTGATTTTTTTTAAATTTTTGTAAGTTTTGAAGGAATTCCTATAACTTTAATTCCAAGTTCCAAATATCTTTTGAACTATATATCCCTATTAAGGCAAATGAAAGCTTTTTCCAGATCAGCTTGTGGGTCTTGTATCTTAGTCTTTTTGTGGTTGTTTATAGATTAATTTCCTTCTTTTGGGTTCTACACTTCAATTTATATTTTTTATTTTCCTTTTTTTTTAAAAAAAATTGGCTTAGTTTTGCTTTTAGGCTTTAGCAATTAACCCAAAGCTACCCTCTACTTTACACCTCAAATCTTCTTTGCAATGCAGTCAACACAGTAGGCAAGGTGGAATACAGCAGTTGGGATACCTAAGCCAGCAAATCATCATTTTTCTCAGATCAGATAGAAAAAAAAAAGAATAAAAGCATAATATAATTTAAAAAAAAAAGAAACCCTCAAATCTTATCCCACAAAGTTAGTTAATTTGCAAGATAGAAAGTTAATATAATATACAAATCACATCTTAATATAACATACAGACAATATGAGACTTTTTAACATTTATTTTGGACACATGTCTGACTGAATCGACGTAAATCATGCAATTCAATGGAATATACAATAAACATAACTCTAATACTTAATTAAATAAAGTCAAAATTTAATTTAGAGAACACAATTTGTTAGATGGAAAATTCAATAAAATATATAAGCTATTTTATAATCCCAGTGCCAGACCTGAAACTGAAAAAAGAAAAAAAAAGGACGATTATCTCATGACCCTTTGATCTATTTCTTCTCTCTTTTTCATCTTTCTATAGTTTTTTTTTTTTTCTTTTTAAATTAAAGATATCACATTCCAAGCTATGACGTTGGTCTTTAAAAATGTGTCAAATATATATATTTATGATATTATATAGATATAATTATATGCACTTTTAGGCATCGGATAAAATTGATTGAAACAAATGCTTTAAAAAAATGGAAAATAGAAAGCAACATATTAAGAGTTACTTTGATTTCGAAGTGTACGATGCATTGATCGATACGGTGTTCTCACTTCTCATTAGAGAACAAGAAAGCCTACTTTACTTGCAGATTTTTTTTTTTCCTGAAGTTATTTGTCTTTTTATTTTATTTTATTTTATTTGTAAAACCAAAGCATATATTCCTTTTGTACTAAAAATTGATACTGGTTCTATATTATCTTGCAGGGGGAAAAAGAAGAAAAAAAAAAGACATAAAATTTGTCAGAGGAAACATGAGGAATTTCCATAGTGGAATAAAGCAAGAAATTAGAAGCTTTAGAGAATTCATATCATCAATCATTTTAACTGGCATTTAGCAGTAGAACCATTTATTTATTTAAATTCGATTCAGATTAAGTTAAAATTATTTTATTATTTAATTTTAATAATTATATATTTTATAAATAAATTTAAATAAAAATAAAAATAAAAATAAATTTTTATCAAATAAATAATAATATTACCGAATCGATTTAAATTGATAAAAATTTTTTTATGTATGTTGAGTTTAACTCGAGTTGAACCTTTAGAATTAAACAAGTAACCCAACAATATTAAATAATGTTGCATATATATTGTATAATTTAACTTTTTTTTAATTAGTTTCTCCAATTCCCAAAAGATAAGTGCTAATGTGTATGTTAACAGCCTACGATTAATTTTAATTTTAGAGGAGTGATACCATTAAGGGAATGCCATACAATATAAAACAAAATTAAGATGCCATATTTTGAGAGAAAAAATAGTTTTGAGAAAAAAGGCTTAAATATAAAAAATTCATTAATTAAAATTGAATAATTATCCAATATTATTTTTTATTTAATTAAATTAATTGATTGAATAAAAAATTAATTATATCATAATAAATTTTAATCTGATTGAAGGTATAATTAAATGGAAATAAATATTTGGGAAATTGAAATAAATGTTTAAATTTTGATTGAGTGTAATGAAATAATAAAAATTTGAGTATTTTTGTAGGCTTTGATTAATAAAGCTGAATAATCTCCACGACGATCTCTACGTGGCGGAATATCATTGAGTATAGGAAACAACCGGAGGAAAACAAACCGGAGAGAAAAGTAATAAAACTTTGTCGTTTAATTTAAAATTCTCCCCTTTGCAAACCCTGCCACGAATTTCATATTTATCTTTCCTTCAATCTTCTTCTTCCTACATTGGGATTTGGGAGGCGCCATAAAACCCCCCAAAAAGAAAAAGAAATCTCTACCTTTTTGTTTTCCTAAAACCCTGAAACTCGGCCATGGCTACCGATCAAACTCAGCTTCAACTTGCCCAACTCGCCCATATCTTAGGGCCCGATCCGACCCACTTCGAAACCCTAATCTCCCACCTCATGTCTTCGTCCAACGAGCAACGTTCCCAAGCGGAGTCGCTCTTCCAACTCGCCAAACAAACTCACCCTGACTCACTCTCACTCGCTCTGTCCCGAGTGTTGTCCTCGTCGTCTAGCTCCGAACTCCGCGCCCTCTCCGCCGTCCTCCTCCGGAAAATCCTAACTCCCGCCGCCGATTACTCGTTTCTATTTCCTGTCCTAGCAGAATCCACGCGCGCTGCCACCAAATCCGCACTTTTATCATCTATCCAAACTGAACAATCGAAATCTAACGTAAAAAAACTCTGCGATACTATCTCGGAACTCGCCTCTTCAATCGTTGCAACTGGAGGCTGGCCGGAGCTATTACCATTCCTTTTCCAATGTGTGAACTCTAAGAATCCGAACCTGGAAGAATCTGCTCTTTTGATCTTCTCTCGATTAGCTCAAAACATTGGAGAAACAACTGAAACCCTAATTCCTCATTTAAACACTCTCCATTCCGTTTTCTTCAATTGTTTATCAAATCCTTCAAGTTGCGACGTTCGGATCGCAGCTTTAAGCGCTTCGATCAGTTTTGTTCAATGTATTTCAAACGCCAAAGATCGGGACACCTTCCAAGATTTGCTGCCGTTGATGATGCAGACGTTGACCGAGGCATTGAACTCTGGATTAGAAGCCACGGCTCAAGAGGCTTTGGAATTGTTGATTGAGTTAGCGGGCGCTGAGCCGAGGTTTCTAAGGAGGCAAATAATGGAAGTAGTCGGATCAATGTTACAAATTGCGGAGGCGGAGAGTTTAGAAGAAGGAACACGCCATTTGGCCATTGAGTTTGTTGTAACGTTAGCAGAGGCAAGAGAGAGGGCTCCGGGGATGATGAGGAAGTTACCACAGTTTATAAGGAGGTTATTTTGGGTGTTGATGAATCTGTTGGTGGATATTGAGGATGAACCGGATTGGTATAATGCGGAGAGTGAGGATGAGGATGCCGGGGAAACAAGTAATTATGGGGTTGGTCAGGAGTGTTTGGATAGATTGTCGATTTCATTAGGAGGGAATACAGTTGTTCCAGTGGCTTCAGAGTTGTTTCCGGTGTTCTTGGCTGCTTCGGAGTGGCAGAAACGACATGCTGCTCTCATTGCACTTGCTCAGATTGCTGAGGGTTGTTCCAAGGTTTGAATCTTTTAAAGTTACTAGTTAAAAGTTTGATCATATTAATGCATTTTATATGTTTATTCTAGATGGGCCTTGCATGTTACTTCTTGATACCTATTTAATATAGATAAGACTTTTGTAGAAGCTTGAATTTCTATGTTTTGTTTGTTCTAGACAGGCATTTATAATTTGAGTGGATTTGTATTAATATAGGTTCTGTGATTAACTAGGTAAAGAATTTTTTTATCCATGTCCGTTGATCAATGGGGCTGGTTTTGATAAAATTGTAATATGCTTTATTGTTCCTAAAAAGTTTTGCATATCTTCCCTTCTTGTTGGCAGGTGATGATAAAAAATCTTGAACAGGTAGTGTCAATGGTTTTGAATTCATTTCATGATGCCCATCCTCGCGTTCGATGGGCAGCAATTAATGCCATTGGGCAGTTGTCTACGGACTTGGGCCCAGAGTTGCAGACTCAATATCATCAAAGAGTGTTGCCTGCGCTAGCTGGAGCCATGGATGACTTTCAAAATCCTCGTGTGCAGGTTTCCCCAATATCATTACAGTCAATAATTCATAATGATTGGATAAGTGTTTCTGCGTTTAACTTTGTTGTTTGGTTGAAATCATTTAGGATCAATAACTTGACTGATTTAAATCTAAAATGAATTTATTTATTTTAGTGTGTAGGAATTTCATAAATAAAAATTTGAAAATTTTTTTATTACCACTTTCTTCTCCCTCTGGCAAAATAAGTAACTAAATAAAATAAAGAAAAAGGATGGATGAAGAATATATATAGATATATTTAAAATCTGTTTTGAAGCATATTGTCAAAATGTTCTCCAGAAATAATGTGTGTCTTCCAGAAGCAATGTGTCATCTTCTACCTTTATTATCTGATTTCTTTGTTTAGATCTAAATATTTTATTTATTTTCATTCTTTTTTTGTGTGTAATATAGGCCCATGCTGCTTCTGCAGTCCTTAATTTCAGTGAAAATTGTGCCCCGGACATCTTAATTCCATACCTGGATGGGATTGTGAGCAAACTTCTTGTACTTCTTCAGGTCTATAATCTTTCACTCCTTTAAGTTTTTGGCACTTCATCAGGTATATAGCTTGGTGAACACGTTCTCAGCTGGTTGCTTTCCTATTAAAGACCTTGTAATTCCTAGCAATTCGAAAATTAAAATGTTATAGATCTTTAAGATAGACGATATTTTGTTTTCAAAATAGTCGAAAGATCTATAATGAGAGAACTTTTAGAAGGTAGTAGGAAAAGCACTTTTTGCAATGTGTCAAAACAGACGTGTCACATTTTGCTTTTGTTCAATTTTCATGCCCTTCTTTAGCCTTAGGTTTATAAATATATATTTATGAATTTATCTAGCCATGCTTTTATTTTTCTTAAATGTCAAAGAATTTAGTTTAGAATACATCATCAAAAATGCATAGAAATTTCTTCCTGTTTCGTACACTCTTCTCTGGTCGGAGATTTTTCTATTTAATTTACTTGTGTTGCTTGTTATCCTCATTCCTCACATTATTTGCTCTTCAGAATGGGAAGCAAATGGTACAGGAGGGTGCTTTGACCGCTTTGGCATCAGTTGCTGATTCATCTCAGGTACTCAAAGGCTTTTAGAATATTTTCATATTTACTCTTCATATTTAAGTGCTTTTATCTGACATGGGATGGTTAATAACAGGAGCAATTCCAGAAATATTATGATGCTGTGATGCCTTACTTGAAAGTTATCTTGGTTAATGCAAATGATAAATCTAATCGCATGCTTCGTGCCAAAGCTATGGAGTGCATTAGTTTGGTTGGCATGGCTGTTGGAAAGGGCAAATTTAAGGATGACGCTAAACAGGTAATAATTAATGATTTTGTATAGTTTTTGTAGTTAAAATCTAAGTTATCAATTATTATCCTCTATGGTATTATTTTGAAGGACTTAGGAATTTATTGATCATATGAAAGGACTCAAATACAACAAGGCTGCGTGAAAACAACAGCTGAAAATTATATGCATTGAGAGCTGTAACATTTAGGAGTACAGCCTGGTTTTGACAAAAGAAAAGTCTTATGTTCAGTAATCAGTTTATTCTTTTGAATAATTCTTGCTTTGCAATTGAATGTTTCTCACTAATTTTACATTTTCAAAGCACTTATTCTACAGGTATAATACGTGATGAATTTTCAAACACTAATATTTTCAATTTTAAATTTGTTCTATGTTCCTAGTATTACTCTCAACCTAAGGTCTTTGGTTTTTGAAAGTATTTTCCAATTTGGATCTCTATATTTTGATTCGTATGTGTTCAATGAAATAATCTGGATGCCTACATCTTTTAAGTACCGGAGTGGAAACCTTTCCTTTCCATTTTCTTTTAAAAAGTAAAAAAATATTAAAAATACTTTTGAGATTTGCAGAACACTGGAAACAAAGGGTTTGGAATCTAGATATTTAACTTTAGTATATTATTTTAATTGAACATATTTTGAGTAAACTATGGAGATCAAAATTGAAAACGGTTTCTAAGACTGAATGGCTTTTTCCTTCTCCAATGTTGATGATAAACCATTGCAACTCTATGTTCCGGTAGTAGGCTGTGGTTGTCAAGCTAGGAGTTCTCAACTTACACTTTCATGTTCTCTTGGAGGACCATTGCAGCTAAAGTGGTCTATCGTCTGAGATAGAGCCTTTTGGACCCTATAAAAGGCATTTACTCCAGAACGCCCCAAATGTTTGCATTGTGATTGTCTGAATAATTTTTGGTTTAATAACAAACCGCAAGAAGAGACTTTGGGTAGATTTAATCTACTTTCTTCAAGGGAGTTCTTGGGCAGGGATTAATTTATAATTTTAGTTTGATCTTGGTGAACAATGGTTATTTTCTGTGTTCTTCTGAAAATTTCTTGTGGTCCATGGTGCAGCTCATTGTCTAACTATTTTCTTTTTAACTGCAAGGTTATGGAAGTCTTGATGTCATTGCAAGGATCTCAAATGGAATCAGATGATCCAACAACGAGCTACATGTTACAGGTATGTTCTGAAATCTAAAGAAACGATATAGATGATTGATATTGTGTCTTTTATGTATTGACTGCTTTTCTGGCTGGTCCTTAATTTTGTAGGCCTGGGCCAGACTTTGCAAGTGCCTTGGGCAGGATTTTCTTCCTTACATGAATGTTGTTATGCCTCCTTTGCTTCAATCTGCACAGCTTAAGCCTGATGTAACCATCACTTCAGCAGATTCTGATGCTAATATTGATGATGATGATGACAGGTTGGCAATTTATTTTAGATGGCCTTAACTAGTAAATTTAGTGCATTGGTTTGTATGTTTTTTTTTAAATATATTTTTAAGCTCATTTCTCCTCCTTGGTTATGGTATTTGCACTGAAGATTTTCTTAATCCAAAAATTTAAAATGGTAAAAGTTATATTTATTTATTTTTCTTGTCATAAATCAGTAAAATAACTGTGCAGTCTGCCTTTTGAGCTTTCAAAAAACACTTTCTAGGATATCAATAGTAATAACAAAGATGTATTAGTTAAATGCTCTTCTTGTCGTGTTGAGCAATTTTGACATCTTTAAAAGTACCCTTTTTCTTTTGAGTTTTAAAGTTTTCAAGGTGTCTGTTTCATGCTTTTTTTGTTTTTTTGGCTGCAGCATTGAGACTATTACTCTTGGTGATAAAAGGATAGGGATCAAAACTAGTGTCTTGGAAGAAAAAGCTACAGCTTGCAACATGTTATGTTGTTATGCTGATGAGTTAAAGGAAGGATTCTTCCCATGGATTGATCAGGTTATTTTTATTTTTGGGATTTTCTATTTTAGCTTTCCTTGAGAGCCTAATTTTGTATGTTTCTAAATTGCTTGAAACAATGCAGGTTGCCACTACTTTAGTTCCCCTTCTAAAATTCTATTTCCATGAAGAAGTTAGGAAGGCAGCTGTTTCGGGTATGACGTAGACCTTTTTTTCCCTTAGTTTTTGCATCTTTTTCTCCCTTAGTTTTTGCATCTTTTCCTGTTTTAGCTCACTTGCATTCTTGATGTTATCTGTCTATTTGTTTAGCCATGCCGGAGCTGTTACATTCAGCTAAACTAGCTGTTGAGAAAGGGCAATCTCAAGGTCGAAATGAAACATATATAAAACAATTGACAGATTACATAATACCAGCTTTAGCGGAGGCTTTACATAAGGTCATATTTTTGTTTGGGTCTTCATTTTGTCCTTGAATGTTACGCATGATTACTACTTTGTGTCTTGCAAATTGCATATATGCTTATGCTTTTTTTTTCCTTCCCTTTCTAATTTGCTTGCAGGAGCCTGAGGTAGAAATTTGTGGGAGCATGTTGGATTCTTTGAATGAATGCATACAGGTTCGTGTCATCCATCATCAGCTAGGAATTTGTAGGCATGCTTGCGTGTCTTTTGTTTCTATGTGGAACCTTTGATGTATTTAGGGAAAATGTTCTTCTGTAATGCTTGACACATTTGAATTAGTTTCGATATTTTTTGTTTGCTGGGCCTTTAACTGCATGTAAAACTCTGGCACGGGTATGAGTGAAGTGCCTGAGGTGCTGATATCATCATGACTAGAAGATTGTTTTATATGCTGTGTCTCTCCTATGAGTCTCTGTTAGCTTATACTTGCCTGTTAATTTTGCCTTTGTGATTTACGTCAACAATGCCTATCGTCAATAATCCAACTGATTCTTTGAAGTTTAGAAATTTTCTTGATTCCTTCTGATGTTTTCTGTTTCTTTTGCATTCTACTGAATGTGCTAGTCTTTAGGTGAGGAAAATTGAATAATAAAGTGATTCAGTAATTTGGACTTTAACTACTTATCGTCGTCGTAATTGAATATTGATAAAACTAAAATTGAATCAGTAACTTTCTTATTTCTGTTATTTCACAAGCTGTTTGTAGGTCTATTTGTACAGGAGGTTTGAACCTTCACATATAGTGTCCTAGATAGAAAAGGAAACTAGAACATTCTAATTTAAATTCTTATCTCTAGA
>JBBYHM010000006.1:14376463-14386488 GCA_038381775.1 Adansonia rubrostipa
AAGCGTAGGAAAGCAGTTTACAGCCCACAACAAGTAGGGACAGTATGAAAGCTGGAGTTTTAGAGGGATCTTTTTATGTCCATAGATAAGGGGACAATATTTAGAGAGGAAAATCTGGAAGTCACCTTCAGCCCATCTCTTATGCTGTACTAGGTATTGCAACAGTGTTTTCGGAACAACTCCTAGGAATGCCTTCCTTTTGGGATTGAAGTAGATGGATCGCCAACCTCTACATTGTATGGATAATCCTGTGATTATATCTTCTAATGGACAGCCATATTTCAAACCCTTCTGCAATTAGACGATAATATGATATATATATATATATTTTTTTGCATGAAATGAACTGTATCATACAGAGAGAGATCAAGACCTTGTTTCCCCAGTCCGTATTCTGTTCATATGTGCAACTTGCAAGGACTTTGCCTGTTTGTTCCAAGAAACTTGCACTTTCTTCAACATTTTTATTCACTCTCCCCCATTCTCCCTTGAATTCTTTGCTACACTTCTTTCTGCAAAGACTCTCTCTTCTGTGAAAGCATCCGGTACCAATAAAGCTGGGCCCTCCATTTGCATCAAATCCCGGAAGCTCGAGCTTGATAGTCGCTAGGCATGCAATGAAAATTAGAAGTAGATAAAAAATATCCTCTTACTGTTATAGCTTTGATAATCAAATTCGCAATCTTATTTTGGTTATTTAATGCTCACCTCCATTGTAATTCTTAGGGAACTGCTGTAGAGATCATTCTTAGAAAGGTCATAAAAGCTTTGCGGACACTGAACATAAGCAATTTCATGTCCCTTCTCCTCGTCCATAAAAAAGCACATAGCATCTTTGATAGCCTCTGAATTATTTGAATACATGTCGCAATCCACATTAAGTATAACTGGTGCATTGCTTATCCTTGACGACACCCTTATCTATCAATCCATCACGAAGGATGATAAGTAATAAAGTCAGCATACAAATTTAATCTGGTAGTAGTAGTACACTGCCTGAGCAGAGTAACATATAGCTTACCAGTGCATTCATGGCTCCAGCTTTGAAATTATGTTGGTACTCAGGTCTCTTTTCTCGTGCCAAATAGACAAATGTAGGCAAAACTTTTCCTTCGGTGTCGATGGCATCAGCATCTCTTCCATCAATTAGGATCTAAGTACCGGGAAAGAAAAATTAAAAAAAATAGTGGTGGAAAACTTGTAGGCTCTATATCATGGAAGTGCTGATTCTATGAAAAACAACGAATTTAGAAATTACCTGAAGAATGGTTTGATGATTATGTCGACCTGAAAAAATACCCCATTCATTAAAACCCTTGTGCTTCTTTTGTACGTCAGCCGGAATTCTGCCCAACTTTGTGATGTTTTCAATTCGTATCTTCAAGTCTTCATATGATTTCTGTTAATTAATAAAAATGCATGTGAAAGTCCATTTAAATCAGCCAAAGATTACAGTACTGAAATGTAAAATCATGCATCTTATTGATCATAAAATTTACCAAGCTTTTAACATCTATACATTTTTTTTCCTGGAAGTTTGATATTTGTTGCTCTGAAGTTTGCACCACTCAATGGATGTTATCAGATAAGTTCGTAGACACTGCCAAATACTTAGCTTGTGTGTGATACATCAGTCTCATTAGCCAACATGTGTTTTCACATAAAGATACTAACTAACTCAGTTACATAATTAAGGGAAAAAAAAAAAAAAACTGAGGAACGGTGGTGATCTCAGAGAACTTTACCTTGATGGACAACCACTCTTTGGCTATGGCAGAATCATAAGCTGGTTCAGCAGTGTTCCTGAAATAAGCCTCAGGCGATCTTGGTTCTACTTTGAGCTTCCTGCAAAACGGTAGCCATTTCTTGGAGAAACGAGCAGCCTCTAACAAAGCATAGAATGTTAAATCCGAGCAGCCATCATCAGATAGATAAACGCTTAGCTTCTCAGGTGGGTAGTCATAAGCCAAAACTGATAAAACCGTGTTTATCACCATAATTGGTGGCTCAATTCCAGGATCCGCCGTGCAAACAAAAACGTCTACGCCAGGCAAAGCATCCGGACTGTACCTGTTGTAGGAAAACTCTTTGCACAGATTTCATTTTATGCCTAAAATGGGATTAAAGATAAAACGAAAGAGGCAATTAAAGTAAGAGAAAACCTGGAAGAGAGCCTGTCTGTGAAAGTGTAACGAAAGACAGGGTTCCATCTACGGATTAGAGTGAGAGACCAGTAAAAGCTAAACCAAATTTCAGCAAGAAACGATCCAATCCAAGCCCATCTCTCAGCTTTGGCTTCAGCAGCTGGGAAGTAACTTACTCTATAAGCCCAAATGAAGCAGATGCCTATGAAGATTGAAGCTGAAAACCATTGGATTTGAAACAGTTGGCGTCCCCTTGCTGGCCTCGTTTCAAAGAGAGGAAGATAACCTTTGCTTTCCATTTCTCCCTCGTTTATGGAAAATTCCTAAGGGGAAACTTTAAACCCCTAAAACATTGACAACCCAGAATTCTTGAGCTATCCTATACATCTCCAGGCCCGAGCAATACCAAAAAGCATAGCTTTCATTCACTGGAATATCCAAAACAGCTGGGGGGGGGGGGGGTAGAGATAAAAAACTCTGTATACCCAACAAATCTAAGCCAGTGTACAAAAAAAGCCAGTCAAAGAACCCACCAACCTCTGATTTTTGTTCAATTGATCCACCATACCATTATACCAAGTTCAAGAAGGGAGAAGGGATAAAAGCTTTGGCCTGAAATGAGCTTCCAGCAGCTTCTTTCCATAGCAAAGGTGTCTGTCAAAAGTTGATTTAGCAGCTCCAAATGACTAACCATCTCCCAAAAGCCAAAACCTCCTTAAAAACGTTATCTCATATATAGCCCACTTTTATTTCCTCCCACTTTTGTCTTTTCCAAAGAGAACACAGTGACAGGGAGAAGTAAACAGAGGTTATAATATTGGAGTTTACTGTAAGAAGTAATTCAACTTCTGCAAATGATGATGGTATTTTTCAAAGAAAATGATTGAGGAACAAAGGGCTTTTCTAAATGAATTTCCTAGTTGTTTTTGACTTTTGATTACTTCAAAACCATAACACAGCTTCGCATTGCATGGCTGGTTTTCTGAATTTGATAGATTTCCATTTTCCACTATGTGCTAAATTTAAATTTAAAGTACGTGAAATTAAATCCATTTACAGATTTCCATATTCATCCTCATAGTTTGGACAACAAACTATATCAAAATTTATTCTCTAGATAGATTCTTATATGTAAACAAACTCAAACAGAATTAGTTTCTCATTTAGGAATTGGTTTAACATTAGAAACACAATATTAAGATGATTTTTTTTGGTAAAATTCATTTATCTCAGCACTCTCTTCCGCATGAAATAATCTTTCTATCTCAAGTAAGAATGCACATCATGCACAAAATTTTGCGAAGT
The DNA here is from genome assembly GCA_038381775.1 of Adansonia rubrostipa. Taxonomy (NCBI): domain Eukaryota; kingdom Viridiplantae; phylum Streptophyta; class Magnoliopsida; order Malvales; family Malvaceae; genus Adansonia; species Adansonia rubrostipa. Next base: position 14,379,913 of record JBBYHM010000006.1, read on the forward strand.
AAAAAAAATACTGCTCATTGATGCAACCATTCTTTAAGAGGTAGCATTCAAGAATTTCGGATTCGAATTTCATTATCTGCAATTTTTTTCTCTTATTCCTAGTCTACAACCATTTGTTAGTGATTCAATACATGGCTAGTGTACATGCTAACAAGCCAAAAATAATTGACTTGTAAGTAACTGAACTAGGCATCCCGCCATTGGCCTTTCGGAAAAAGAGTGCTTGGTATGCAGGCAGCTTGATTGTAACCAAGGCAGAGTAGAATTTGCAACCCAAATAGGTGCAAAACCTTTTTGATTACCCCAAAGCCACTGAAAAGATTCAACATTGCAAGTGTGGCTAAAATATTGAACATTATTGAAGCAACACCAAACTGTATAAGCTCTTGCTCGTATCTTTTCATGACATCTTCATCAGCTACCTTTGCGGTGACAACGAAGGCTTCTTGTGAAGATCTTAACAGCTTCAAGATGGTGTCAAAGAAGGAAAAGATGGATGAAGTTGTTTCTTACAAACATCCACATTCTTTGATTGTTACACCAACCTAGGAATGTGCCTCCGCACCATAGGAATTCTCCAAGGCTATATGCTCGGTGTGCAAAGGCAACATATGCAAATGGGAGAGCCCTGGGGCTTGATGTCTGATTGATATAGTTCAGTCATTCATGTGCAGATTTACATATAATAATTGCTTTTTTTACTATTCAATTACAATTTTCTTTTTCTTTTTTCAGAATTTGCAGTACTAAAAGATAGTAAAGGTTACCATCAATTCGAGTCAAAGATGAGCAAAAACCTTAAAGATATTGATTTAAACATAATATATGATGCCAAACAAGACATTGTCGTTTTCAAAGCATTTAAGATGTATTTGGTGCACAAGAGTATGGATAAGATCAGATAAAAGAGATCATGAATAAGATTTTATTAGATAATAACATCCCATATATATATTTTATCAAATAATACCATCCTATATTGTGTTTGATGAATACAGGAATTAGTATCTAGTGATTTTTTCTTTCATTGAATCAAAATTACACTTTCTCAAAATAAATATAATTTAAATTTATAATTTTTATGCTATAAATATAATTCAAAATGTGATGTTTTAGATAAAAGAGGGAAACCATTGAGGGGTAAAAAAAAGTACTGGATTAATGAAAGATTTGATTATGACTAGACTTGATCAAATTAGTTCGAATCACTAAAATACAAATTCAAATATGATCTAATATGGATTGGACCTATCGAGATCTTGAACAGGTTGACATTAATGTTTCTGAATAATTTGGAATAAAACCAAGTTTTTTCAATGCAACAAATACTAGTTACAAGGAGGTTCACTTCATACCTTCGGAAGCAATGAGACATCTTTGAGCAGGCAAAGGCATGGAACAGCAACATGGTACAGCGTGGCCAAACAGTTGGCAGCCCACAAGTTGTAAGAACAGTAAGCAAGTTGAAGTTTGAGCGGAATCTTTCGATGTCCATACCACAGGGAACATAACTGACCTTCGGACCATCTCTTCAGTTGTAACAGCGCCTGCAACAATGTTGTTGGAGCAACTCCTGAGAAGCTTTCTCTTTGAGGACTAGTACAGTAGGCAGATTTCCAGCCCTGACATTGCATACTCAATCCTGCAATTATATCCTCCACCAAGTAGCCATATTTCGAACCCATCTGTATGCCGGCAAAATTTTATTAGTATTGATATATGTCAATCGGTGTTTATTTACTTAGGTTATTTCAATAAAAAAATATATACATATAATTAATGTGTTATGTTTTTGATTTTGGTAATAATAATGCATTAAATAAAAAATCTCTTGTAAAATAGAGTTTAACAAAATAACTTTAATCAATGTTTACAAGAATTTGTTAACTAAATCCATCATTGATTTGTCTGTATAAGGGATATGTATGCATGCGTGTACGTCATGCCTATTCATAGATCAAGTTATTCGTTTGATTCGTGTAGATCAAATTTTAAATAAAATTTTTAACAGTTCATATCAACACGATTAAATTACTATTTAATAATAAAAAATTTTAATGTTAAATTACTATTTAATAATAAAATTTTTTTATTAAAATTTAATATAAAAATATAAAATTATATTTTTAAATATTATTTAGATAGTAAATTAAGTTATTAGGTCTGAAAAAAATTTTTGAGCTGCAACCTAACAAGTGACCATTGACGAGCGCAGCGTACATGCACGTCTATGTATTTATACGTCTGAGAGAGACAGTTATGCACCTCTTTTCTCGTGTTTGCTTGTATGTTTGTGAAGCCCGAAAAATAGTTCGACTGGTGAATACATTTGTACATCTGAATGCACGTACGTGTTTATGTATTTTTATGTGTGTGAGAAATTTAGAACCTAATGCACCTCTTCTTCCCACGATGTGTTTTGTTGAAAGGTACAGCTCGCAAGAACTTTACATGTTTCTTCAAAGACGCTTGCACTTTCTTGCACCTTTTCATCATTTTGTTTCTGCCAATCAACCTTATAGTGTTGGTCATATTTCTTCCCGAAAGGAGCCCCTTTCCTGTGAAAGCATCCGGAGCCAGTGTAGCATGGCCCTCCGTTGGCATCAAATCCTGGAAGCTTCAACTTGATTGTTGATGATATACCCCAGCACAGACAAATCAAAGAGCAAAAAAAATTCAAAACCATCAAAGATACATATACTCTTCCTTAACAGGTCAATCACCGTCTTTCATCATATTAATTTGAGTTAAGCTTTTTCTTAATTACCTTTTGTAAAACTCAGAAGGAACTAGTATAAATTTCATTTTTGGCGAGATTATCAAAATTCCGAGGGAACTATACATATCCAATCTCATCTCCCTTCTCTTTGTCCATGAAAAAGCATAAAATATTGACTCTGAATTATTCAAATACATATCGCAATCTACATTGAGAATAATTGGACCATTACTTATTTTTTATGATACCTTGATCTATTATTTCAATAACATAAAAATTAAATTACTTTCTAGGGAAAAAATAGCTATAAGTAATTAATATTATGCTTACAAGAGCATTCATGGCTCCAGCTTTGAAATGGTGGTGATAATGGGGTCTTTTCTCTCGTGGCAAATACACAAAAGTTGGCAGAGATTTTCCTTCAGTCCACAGAATTAGGGTCTCTTCCATCAACTAGGATCTAATTAGAAATTAAATAAAATACCATTAGTTAAATAAGCTCAAGAATTAATTAATCAAGTTTTTGAAGCGTAATTATTTAAATTACGAGACTATGAAATTATTAATTACTTGAAGAATGGTTCGGTGATCACGTTTGCTTGAAACAAAGTTCCACCCACGAAATCCCTTGTGCTGTTTACGAATATGTTCTGGAATTCGATTCAACTTTGTGCTGCTTTCAATCCTCATTGTCATGTCCTCAGATAGTTTCTGCATGCATAATTGAGAAAAGTTACCCAACTTCCATCTAAACATTGGACCAAATTTTTATTTTAAACAATATACAGTGTGATAGTAATACTCGTATCTACAACTTGGGTGAGAAAAAAAATGCAATATATATATATATATACACATATATATAATTCGAAACTTAATTTAATTGATTTATGCAATCATCTTTATTAAATTTAAATTACAGCATCTACAGTCCTTTATCTTATCTTAGGATTGAGACTTCTTTTATAAAAAAAATTTTAAAAGATAAAATGCATTTACTTCATTTAGTTCTGAAAAAGAATGTATCTTGGGTAATTATTAATTAATTAATTATTTAATTCTGTATTTATTTTAATTATTTATTTTATTCTTTCTTTTACTTAAGATCTTTTTTAACTATATATAAAATAATAATTTAATAAATTTTTAAAAAAACTAAAAGCTGAGTATATATAAGAGCTAGCTTATTTGTATGCAATAAATGTATAAAGTAAAACAAAATAAAATGATAAAGTTCAAGAATTTTTTTTCTTTGCTATTTTAGCTTCTTTTTTTTTTCTTCCTTATAAATGGTATTTGCCACTGTGGGAGGAGGATCAATTAATTAATAAGTATATGACAGATATTATTCTTTTTTTTTTCATAAATGTCTTTTTTTATATCTTTGACTTTCACTTGATGTCAAGACAAAAGTTTTGATTTTAAAGTCCTTTATATTAAAATTTTATTTTTTTTATAATATTGATATGTTTTATTACTTTTTATAAAGAATTTTTTGAAAATAAATAAATTATAATATTAATTAGAAAAACTAAAGTGGTGTTAGATGTTTAAAATTGAAAGACAAATTTTTTAACATTTCAAAAAAAAAAAAAAGGAAGGAAAAGATCATATATAGATAATAACTATATAAACACATGTAATAATATATGAAGCCTAATTGAAAAGAAATAAATTTAAATGGAAAAAAATGCATATTTATATTATTTGCATATTTAGTACTAATGCATAAACAAGATATATGTGCTTGCAAACTATTTGATTCAATTTTAAAAAAACTCAAATTGGTTTGGTCATTGTCGAGTTGAGCTCGAGCAGCTTAGACTATCCAACGAGCTAAATTCAAGCATTTTAATACTTGACTCTAGCAACTCGCGAGCCTAATCGATTTTTTTTATATTTGATATATATATTTTTATATATTTTTAATTAGTATTTAAAATTTCAATTCAAACATGAGTTCGAGTACAACAATTGAGTTTAAAGTCGAGCATGAAAATTAAGCTATTTTTTTTAAGTAATCGAGCTTAATTGAGTAGTTCATCTCAAATCGAGCTTGAATTTAGTACTGAAACTCAATTAAACTCGAACAAAATTTCAAATATCAAATTTTGAGTCAAGTTCGAGCTGGGTCTGTTACACCCTATTTAGCACTCTCAAAAAGAAATGGAACGTAGAGAGAGCAAGAGAGTAGTAAATGAACACAGAAAACGGAAAATTAGAAGCAAACATTTGGAAATGCATGATGGATGTAAGAAAATGAAGCAGATAAATTACCTAAGTGAAAGCCACTTTTCGAGATTGACATGAACATTGTCTGGTTCAGCAGCTGTCCTAAAGTAAGCCTCGGGAGACCTTGGTTCAAGTTTGAACTTCTTGCAAAATGGCAGCCATTGCTTCGAGAAAATTGCAGCCTCTAGCTCGGCGTAAAACGTTAAATTCGATCCACCATCATCTGATAAATAGAAGCTTAATCGTGTTGACCACCATGCTTGGTGGCTCTATGAATGGATCCGCGGTGCACACAAATATGTCGATGCCGGGCAGCTCTTTTCTGAAACTATTATTAATAAATTTTTTTCAAGGTTGAAACCAGTATGAATTTCACGTAAATTTTCGTATCAAAATTTATTTACTGAACTAAACATGCTCTGATGTAAGACTGATTTAAACAAGGCCCATTATGAAAACAAAATAAACTTGGTTATGATTGAATTTTATCATGTTCCTTGAGCCAACTAGTTTTAGTGAGAATAGTTTCTACAAACAACATAATTATATTACTCTGTGTGTGTATGTATGAGATATACCTTTGAGAGAGCCTGTCAATGTAAGGAAAACGGTAGACAGAATTCCATCTGCAAACTGCGGTGAGAAACCAATAAAAACTGAACCATAGCTCAGCAAGGAACAATCCAATCCAACTCCATCTCTCAGCTTTTCCTCCCATTGCCGAGAAAAACCTTACTCCACAGATACGAATGAAGCAGATAACAAGCAAGATTGAAGCTGCAATCGACCTGAAAAGAATCCGACCCTTAACTGGCCTTGTTTCGAAGAGTGGAACATAATCATTTTTTGCCATTTCTTCTCCCCTCTCTCATCGCAAATGGTGCAAATGGTGCAAATGATGGAAGCTGACTGATGATCATGAAAAAAACATAATCATTCCTAGGAAAGGCAAAATAAGTTGTAGACATCAAAATATTAATTAAATTGGAGACAGCCTCAGGGTTTAGTCCCATATCCTAATTTAATTTATATATGACCTGTAAAGGCGATAATAAATTAATAAATTTTATATGCTTAACCTTTGGCTATGTTTATATAGTTTCTTGTGGCCCGTGAGTAACCATCATGAAAAATAGATTGTGCTATTAAATTATTATGGGATGCTAATATGAAATTGGGTATTGGCTCACGATGGCTTAAGTGTAATGTAGAAATTATTAATTTTTTCTAGGCAAAGGATTCATATGTCGTCAAATCCAAACTACGGATTGAGTGTTTTATCCGGTGTAGTCGGTATCGTATAGGTACCGACCATACTGGTTTCGACATATAACGGTACCGACGATAATTGATTTTATTTTGGTTTTAGTTTTGGTATGTACTGACTTGTTTCAGTAGTATCGACCGAAAATAGCTATACTGGTCGGTATATAATATAAGCTTGTAAAAAAAAGTTAAACCAATATTGATCTTATATTTAATGAATATTACATATAATTATTCATAAATTTGATAAATCTTAGACATAATTACTCATAAATTTAATGATTATTAAAAAATTTTAACTCTACTACTTAACTGATATTGATTTTTTTATATTTGATGAAATTTTTTTATAAAACATT
>JBBYHM010000006.1:14386588-14415770 GCA_038381775.1 Adansonia rubrostipa
ATACTGATATATACCTGTATCAAAATAAAAATAATATATTCATCGATACAATACTGACTACCTTAATTCTATTGTCAATTTCACTGAGCGGCCCACTAAAAATTGTATTTGGATCGATGCACATTTAATCCATATGGAAAGTGATTCATATTTTGATATTTTTCAATCAGTTAAGTGAAATTTTTGAAGCGGTCGGTCCATTTAGGACGCGACAATGAATCAATAATTCCACAACACTACAAGTTGGAAGAAAACGTTAAACGACAATATCCAACAGGAAAAAAAAAAAAAAAAAACAATCTGCATGACTGATGCAAGAACAAATTTAAAGTTTCCCTGATATTTGAGGGTTTGGATTAATTAGACAAAAAAATAGAGTTTATTTTGTCCTGACTCGTGCTTTTCGTTGAGCCAAGATATTCAACTTTTTTCCCTTTTAACGTTAAAAGTTGGATGCAACTTTACATATAAAAAAAACAAAGTGCACTAAAGTGGCTGTCATCTTCGGCATTCACCATGAGATCCGCAAGGGAGAGACCAGAAGATCTGATGATATATACATATGTTTTCAGCAAAAGATCTAACTGTTTTTTTTTTTTTTAAATTTCATTTGTTTCAGCATAATTTTAGACATGAAACAATCTTTTATTCAGTTCATCAGAATCAGAGTACCCATAACGCACAAATATTTAGCATATAAAAAAAATGCATGCGGGTCTCATACCATATTTTTTTACATATTATATTAATAGATTTATATTTGATATACTGATAATATATAAATTTATATATTGTAATGATGTCTTATTTCAATAAAGATAAAAGTTATTTATATTTATATTTAAAATTTTTTTAATAAAATGAAATCATTTAATTTACTGACTGTGTATATAATATATGAGCATAAATTCTGATACTAATTAATTCATGGTTAGAGTACAGGCTAATAAGGCAAACATAACTGACTTGTAAGTAATTGAGCAAGGCATCCTGTCATTGTCCTTTCGGAGAAAGAGTGCTTGGTATACAGGCAAGTTGATTGTAACCAAAACCAAGCACAGTAGAATTTGCAACCCAAATAGGTCCAAAATCTTAAGAGTCCTGATCAGCATCGAAGATGACCTTCTGGAGTGCCCCAAGGCTGCCGACCAGATTCAACATTGCTAGCGATGCTATAATATCGAACATTGGTGAAGCAGCACCGAACTCTATCAGCTCTTGCTCATATCTATTCGAGACGTCTTCATCGGCGACCTTCGCAGTAACGACGAAGGCTGCTCGAGAATAGCCTAATAACTTCATGATGATTTCCAAGATGGCAAAGAAGAATGACGTTGTTCTCTTGAACATCCACATCCTTTGATCGTTGCAACAACCTCGAAATGTGCCTCCGCACCACAGGAATTCACCCAGGCTATATGCACGGTGTGCAAGGGCAACATATACAAATGGGAACACCCAAGGGCTTGATGTCTGATTGTTCAAATATGGTTTCAATCATTCATATGAAAAATTACAGTTTTCCAAAATAAATATAATTTAAATTTATGATTTTTATTTTATAAATATAATCCAAAATTTGATCTTTTACATAAAAGTGGAAAACAATTGAGAGACCAGAAAAAAGTGTTGGAATGAAAGATTTGATTGTGACATTAATATTTTCAAATAGTTTAAAATAAATTTATGGTCAGGTCAGACTATGTTTTAAATTTTTTTTTTGTTTATGTTTGAATTTAATTGATCTCGAAAACTTGTTTTAATATTTAAAATAATATTAAAAAATTAAAAAATTATTTTTATATTAATATTTATAATTTAATTATTTAAATAATAATTTAAGTTAGATTAGATCAACTGAAATTAAAAAACTAATATCCATACTAATCAACACTTATCAGGTCGGGCCTCTCGAGTCCAATGAGTTGCTGGACTCATCAATAGGTTAAAAACTTATAGGGAGGTTCGTACCTTAGGAAACAATGAGATGTCTTTGAGCAGGCAAAGGCTTGGAACAGCAACGTGGTAATGCGTAGCCAAACAGTTAGCAGCAAACAAGTTGTGACAACACTAAGCAAGTTGAAGTTTGAGAGGAATCTTTCGATGCCCATATAACAAGGGACAGTATCTCGATGCAAAAATTTGTAACTGACCTTCCGACCATCTCTTATGTTGTACTAGCGTCTGCAACAACGTTGTCGGAGCAACTCCTAAGAAGCGTTCTCTTTGAGGATTACAGTAGATAGATTTCCAACCTTGACATTGTACACTCAATCCTGTAACTATATCCTGCACATAGCAGCCATATTTCACACCCATCTGCAAAAAAAATGTTAATCGGTGTTTATATACTCGATTAAGATGGTATTTATAAATATATGTATATATATATATGCAAAGAATTAATGTATCATGTTCTTGAATTTGATGATAACTATATACCTTTAATCCATGTTTACAAGAATTTGTTAACCAAATCCATTATTGTTTTGTCTTTATAATGTAAATGCGTGTAAGCATATCTCTGAGAAAGATTGTTCTCTACCTCTTTTCCCCATCTATGCTTACATGTCCGTTAGGGTGTGCAAAATGTCAAAAAACTAACCAAATCAATGCTATTTGGATTTTTTTTTTTTAATTTTTGGTTTGTACGGTTTTGATTCTCATTGGTTATTTAGTTCAGTTAAAACGTGCTCAATTTATAGTTTGCGATTTTTTTTTTTTACGTCGAATCGATTGATTAAATCGACGTTAGATTAAAACATAATTAAAAATATTATTAACAATATTTAAACCCAAACTTTTTATCCATAACTCAATATGTAGCCCAAAACCCTAAACCCAACCAGCCAACCCATCACATCCCCTCCGAGTCCACCAGCCATTAATCATAATCGAACCCAACCCACTAGAAGATCAAATTTGAAAGTGAATCGTGCACCTTTATCCCTATTAGTCAAACTGATAATCCAACCTATAAATAGATTTATACATGTATACATATATGTGTATGTATTTTTTTTCGTATGTGATCAGAAAGAACGTAATGCACCTCTTCTCCCCATGATGTGTTTTGTTCGAACGTACAGCTTGCAAGAACTTTGCATGTTTCTTCAAGGATGCTTGCACTTTCTTCGACCTTTTCGTCATTTAGTTTCTTCCAGTCAACCTTACCGTCTTTTTTGTATTTCTTCCCGGAAAGAGCCTCTCTTCTGTGAAAACATCCGGAGCCAATGTAGAATGGTCCTCCAATTGCATCAAATCCAGGAAGCTCCAACTTGATTGTTGATAATATAACCCAAAACAGACAAATCAAAGAGAAAAAAAATTAAAAACCATATATATATATATATATGTATAAAATCTTTCTTATCAGATCACTCATCATCTTTCATCATATTAAGTTGAGTTAAACTTTTTCCATTATATAAATATATATAAATATATATAAATATATATATATATATATATATATGCTTACTTACCTTTTGTCCTATTGGAAAGGAGCTACTATAAATGTCATTTTTGGTAAGATTATTGAACTTTCGGGGAAATTGTACATAACCAATCTCATCTCCCTTCTCTTCGTCCAGGAAAAAGCACAAACAGTATTTGATTGCCTCCAAATTGTTCGAATAGCTATCGCAATCCACATTTAGAACAATTGGACTATTGCTTATCCTTGATGACACCCTCATCTATTTTTCAGCATAACAATAATTCAATAACATACAAATTAAATTATTGTCTAGGAAAAAAGGCTATATACGATATTATACTTACAAGGGCATTCATGGCTCCAGCTTTGAAATTGTGGTGAAAATAGGGTCTTTTCTCTCGTGCTAAATACACAAGAGTTGGCAGAGGGTATCCTTCAATATCCACAGCATTGGGGTCTCTTCCATCAATTAGGATCTAAAATACCATTACATAATTAAGCTCAAGCATAAACTAATCAATTTTTTGAAGCGTAATTAATTAGGAATTTATGAAATTGTTAATTACTTGAAGAATGGTTTGATGATCAGTTTTGCTTGAAACAAAGTCCCACTCACGAAATGCTTTGTGTTGTTTACGAATGTCTTGAGGAATTCGGTTTTAACTTTGCAGTGCTTTCAATCCTCATTTTCATCTTCCATGTATATTTATAATTGAGAAATTAAATAATGTTGGACCAAATACTTACTTTGAATAAGGTTGAATTCAATCGGTGTGGAGCTTAGATGAACTATCAAAATGAAAAGAAATAGTATGAGCTCAAATGGCATGATATTACTTTTGAAAGTTATGAGTTCAAGAGAGCTTAAGTTATGTAACAATCCTAAAGTTTAAGATTAAAAATTATCCTTACTTTAAGTTTTTTTTATGTATTAAAAAAATAAATTTCCATTTCAAATTGATGAGGACATGGGCCAAATATTTTTTCTTTCCAACAAAAAAAAAAGTAATTATTATTATTATTATTATTATTATTATTATTGTAAGTGCCCAAATAAAACAAAAAAGAATCTTATGTTCTCAATCTTAACCCAATTCCTTTCGACGGATTAGCCCGAGACAAACACTTTTTTAAACATGCTGAAGTCAAAGAAATAATTTTATTATTAAAAATAATAAGAAATATAGCTTGATTTTGACATTATAAACAAATGCATTATTTTAATTATTTTTGCTAAATAAATTATATTTTATTAATCAACCGAAGAGTTATAAAGCTAAAATAATCTAACAATACCAGCTGAAAAAACATCATAAAAAAAATTATAATGCATGAGGCACCGACAACCAAATCTTGAAGATCAATAAAGTAAACACAAACGAATATGTTTTTTGTTTTTTTTCCTATAATGCGTCTTTGCCGCGTTGGGAGGATCATTAAATCCAAATAGATAAAACCTAAACAACATTAATTAATAAGCATATTACACATGGTCATCTTTTTTGTCCTTAAATGTTTTATTTTTAATGTATTTTATATTAAAATTTTAATTTTTTTGATAATATTGATTTGGTTTATTACTTTATAAATTAAATATTTTTAAAAAATAAATTATAATATTAATTAAAAAAATTAAATTGATATCATACGCTTAAAAATGAGAGAGAACTTCATTTTAGAACATTTCATACTGGAAAGGTGGAAGATGAAAAAAAAATAAAGGGAAAAATTATATATTAAGTAATAACTATATAAATTTCCGACGCATTTAATAATATGAAGACTAGATTGAAAAGAAATAAAATTAAATTGAAAAGAAAATAATGCATATTATATTATTTGTACATTAAGTATGTGTGTTTAGCACTATTTACATTGAAAAAAAAATTAATTTGGATTAGCCATTGATAAGCCAAGCTAGAGCTATCGAACGAGTCAAAAGTATCATAATGTTTGAGTCAAGTAATTTATAAGTTTAATCAAATGAACTCAAATAATTTAATTGTTATCTCGAATTGAACTAAACTTTAAAAATAAAACTCAATGAATTCGAACCAAACTACAAGTTTTGAATTCAAGTTAAGATAAAACTCAAGCTTCTTACATCTTGAGCGATCAATTATACCCTTAGCTCTCTCCAAAAGAAATTAATGGTGTAAAAAGAGACTAAGAGATTCATAATGAACCATTCAGAAAACGGAAAATTAGAAACAAACATTCAGAAATGCATGATGGACGTAAGAAAATGAACCAAATAAATTACCTTAACTAAAAGCCACTCCTTGGACTTGACAGGATCATTGACTGGTTCAGAAGCTATGTTAAAGTAAGCTTCGGGAGATCGTGGCTCTACTTTAAACTTCTTGCAAAAGGGCAGCCATGTCTTGGAGAAAGTTGCAGCTTCTAACATGGCATAAAACGTTAAATCCGACACTCCATCATCAGATAAATAGATGCTTAACTTCTGAGGTGATTGATCATATGCCATCACTGATAAAACCGTGTTCATCACCATGCTTGGTGGCTCTATAAATGGATCCGCCGTACACACAAATATGTCGATGCCTGGTAATTCTTCTCCGAACCTATTATTAACAATTTTTTTTTTTAAAGATTGAAACTAATGAATCTCACGTAAATTTTCGTATTAAAATTTATTTACTGATTTAAACATGGCCAATTATGAAACACGAAATAAACTTGCGCATATGATTGATTTATTATATGTTTCTTGAGTTACATAGTAGTAGTAATACACACACATATATACATATATACATATATATGTGTGTGTGTGTGTATGTTTGCATGTATATAAGATACCTTTGAGAGAGCCTATCTATGTAAGGAAAACGGTGGACAGAGTTCCATCGACAAACTGCGGTGAGAAACCAATAAAAACTGAACCATAGCTCGGAAAGAAACAATCCGATCCAAGTCCATCTCTCAGCTTTTCCACCAGCGGGGATAAACCTTACTCTATAAATGCAAATGAAGCAGACACCAAGCAGGATTGAAGCTGCAAATGACCTGAAAAGAAGTCGTCCCTTAACTGGCCTTGTTTCGAAGAGTGGAACATAATCATTTTTCGCCATTAATTTCTCCTTCCCGGCTCCCTCTCTCTCTCTCTCTCTCAACTATTTCTGGAGATGGTTCTAAGATGGAAGCAACTGACTGATGACTTTAGTGAGGAAATTAAGAGTGCATGGAATCGGAAATAGAAAGAAAGGAGCTGAAGTCCTGGTTATATGGGGATTCACATACCTTTCTTATTAAATGCTATGCAGTTAATCATTGATGTAACATGAAAGTATTTTCCAATGAAAATGGGATGAGATTATGAGGCAGGTAAAGGTGCTTTGTTTTAAAAATAAAAAGGAAAAGATGTTAAACGCATAAACAAAATTAGTCACAAGATTATTGTAGGACTAATTTTCAATTTTTTAGTGATGACTTGGGTATGTTGGTTGGGTTCGGTTGGGTATTTGGTTATCCTATGTGTGGGGATTAGAATTTAATTCGTTTATAATTGGTTAGTTGTTTTACGAGTTTCGTTTCTATTAATTATGATTTTGATTGCAAATTATGAATTTGCTCTCTATATGTTATTTAAATTTGATAATTTGTAAAAATTAATCCTTCACTTTTTTTTATTAACGTGTAAACTGAATCAAATTGATAATGAAATTAATAATTTATTGTTAACTAATTAATATGGCTTTCGATTATTCTAATGTGACATTTTACTTTTTTTATTAGTATGATTTAGATATTGATTTTAATCCCTTTGCTATCAAAAATTATAAATTTTATTTTTCTATAATAGAGGTGCTTATGAGCCGGGTCAGGCTTAAGTATAAGTATGGTATTAATGTTAAACATGTTTGTCCAATCTTGGCTAGGCCCAACCTGTAATATAAGCTTTGAATTTTATCTAAGTCCGGCCATATTTATAAATATACAATCTAAGCCTATTTAAGCTCGTCCGTATTATATTTTTTAAAATTTAATCTTTTTCTTTTATTGAGCTTTAAAATAAAAATAATTTAACTTAGTTTTTATGTCTACATTATAATATTACATATATCTATTTTTATACAATAAAAACTACATAATATGAAAAATATAAAATTAATATATTTTATGCTATAGTAAAATATGCCAGGCTCAGTCGGTCTTGGGCTTTGAAAGTCGAAGTCAAGGTGAGCCTTTGTTTAATCGGGCTTAATTTTTTTGCCGAAGCCTATTTTTTGAGTTTAATATTTTTGTCCAGATCCTTCCAAATATCGAGCAGATAACTCGATCTTTAAACAAGTCTATTCTACGATAATTGGTATAAGTTCAAGTCTTGTATTTTTTTATTTTTTTTATTTTCACTGACAATTTTAATCTTTTATTAATTTGATAATTTGAGTGTTGACCTTGTTGCTTATTCGGTGATATAATACTAGGCTGTTTGATTAATCTGAGAATGGTTGCGAGCTATATCTTTGATATTTTCTTGCATTATCTCTGTTATGGGTTTCGAAATACCAGAACGATGAGTTACTGGAGTGGTTTGGAAATTGCAAATCTATTTTTGGTGCAAAAACTTGCTTTCAGATTGCAAAGGAAGGTGTTTTGCCTTGGTGTCTTATAGTTTTGTTGATGTCTTTGCTTCGTATTTTTCTAGTTTAATGTGGTTTTTTAACTTTGGATCCTCATTCAGATAGATTTTGCATGAACTTGCAGGGAGCTTTGTAGTCTTTGATTTTGTAGCCTTTTGTGGTTAATTATTAATGAAAAATTTGCTGGCCAAGATATATAAAAAAAAATTGTATTGAGTTTATATCTGATGCATTTAGTGGTAGCATAGATGTTCATGGTTAGGTAAGTAGGTCGGATTAGGTTCAAACTGTTTCGAAAGTTTATTTCATTATTTAAAATAATATTAAAAATATTTAATTTATATTATTATTTATAATTAAATTTAAATAAAAATTTTTATTGTTTAAAAAATAATTCAAGCTAAGTTGCATTGACCCAATGCAAGTCAGGTTGTCAAGTTAAAAGGGTTGTTGGAACCATGAGTGAATCTAATTTCATTATCTAATTTCATTGATAGTATATAAATGTATAATTTTGTCCGAACATAAAATTTTGAATACTTGTTTAGTTAATCAAGATTACGTATTCTTAATTCTTAAAGAGCATCCATATTTTAATTGAATTATAAATGTCTTTCTCACCCTTAATTCAATTATAAGTTAGTTGGACTATATACGTGTTCATGTAATTAGCTTTGTATATATATATATATATATATGTATGTATTCGAATTCAATTTTTAAACATGAAAATTTATATTTATGCGGATATACTTTGAATCAAATTCGTAACTTTTTTTTTCAGATAAAATCAAAAGTTGGATGAAACGAATGACTAAATTATAATTATAATTTCTTTTCTTTTCCCATATATATCATGACAACCCTTAGTTTTCTTTTTTTCTTTGTAATACTATATAAGTGCATGATTAATTTGTAATTAATTAGCTTAAGTTTTCGCTTTTCTTTTTTTTTAACCAAAAAATTGAATTCAACTCTTTACATAAAAATATTTATACAAATATACAATATCAAAACAAAAATATTCAACTTTTTTAATGCCAAAAGTTGGATGGAACTTTACGTATAGATATTAAAATTTCACTAAATGTCTGGCATTTCAGCATTCATCACACCCATAATGCACAAATATTTTGCAAATTAAAGAAAAATACTACTAGTAAACTTTTGTTACCCCCTAATTAATTATATATGTATTTTTTTTTTTTACTACATATCATATGGATGAATTTATATTGATATATTGATAGCGTGCAAATTTATATACTGTGATGATGCCACTTTATTAAACATAAAGTTATTTGAATTTATTTTTAAAATTTTTATTAAAAAGATAATATCATCTAATTTACTTATAGTATATGATATAGCAAATATAAACTCTACAAATGATTTAATACATGGCTAGCGTGCAAGCTAGCAAGGCAAAAATAATTGACTTGTAAGTAATTGAACTAGGAATCTTACCATTGTCCTTCCGGAAAAAGAGTGCTTGATATACTGGCAGGTTGATTGTAACCAAAGCCAAGCAGAGTAGAATTTGGAACCCAAATAGGTCCAAAACCTTCGAGTCTTGATCAGCATCCAAGATGACCTTTTTGATTGCTCCAAAGCAACTGAACAGATTCAACATTGCAAGCGATGCTATGATATCGAACATTGGTGAAGCAGCACCGAACTCCATCAGCTCTTGCTCGCATCTTTTCGAGACGTCTTCATCGGCTACCTTGGCAGTGACGACGAAGGCTAATTTTGAATACCCTAATAGCTTCATGATAGATTCCAATAAGGCAAAGAAGTATGAAGTTGTTCGCTTGAACATCCAAATCCTTTGATCGTTGAACCAACCTTGGAATGTGCCTCCCCACCATAGGAATTCGCCGAGGCTATATGCACGGTGAGCAAAGGCAACATATGCAAATGGGAGCACCCAGGGGCTTGATGTCTGCAGGTTGCCATGGTTTTATAGTCATTCGTTAGCAAATTTATGGAAAAGAACCTAATAGCAATCTATAAGACAACTATGGCGAAGATAGTTTTTTTTTTTTAATGTACAAAATAAGTACCTAGTTAGGAAATGAAGAGCTTCATACCTTTGGAAACAATAAGATGCCTTTAAGCAGGCAAAGGCATGGAACAACAACAAAATACAATGTAGCCAAGCAGTTTGCAGCCCACAAGTTGTATAAACAGTAGGCAAGTCGAAGCTTAAAGGGGATTTTTTTATATCCATACAACAAGGGGCAGTATCTTGATAGGAAAATTTGTAAGTGACCTTCCGACCATCTCTTATGTTGTACTAGCGACTGCAACAATGTTATTGGAGCAACTCCCAAGAATCCCTCTCTTTCAGGGCTTAAATACACAGATTTCCAACCACTACATTGTATACTCAATCCTGTAATTACATCTTCCACCGGGCAGCCATACCTCAAACCCATCTGTGCGACCAAAAACTTATAATTATCATTACTTTCAAAAAATTTTAATCGGCCATTCATGCAATTATCTTTAAGAGGTGGGATGCATGTACATGATTATGTTTTTATGAATGTGAGAAAGAATCGTAATGCACCTCTTTTCCCCATGGTGTGTTTTGTTCAAATGTACAGCTTGCAAGAACTTTACATGTTTCTTCAAGGATGCTTGCATTTTCTTCAACCTTTTCATCATTTAGTTTCATCCAATCAACCTTAGAGTATAAGTCGTATTTCTTCCCAGAAAGCGCCTCTCTCCTGTGAAAGCATCCTGTGCCAATGTATATTGGCCCTCCATTCGCATCTAGTCCTGGAAGCTCCAACTTGATAGTTGATAAAACCAAAAAAGAGAAAAAAATCACCAAGAATAGTAACTTATCAGATTAATCAAAGTCCTTGTTATATTACTCTACATAAAATCAAGATTTAAATAGCGGTTGCGAAGCAATTACAGTCATTATTTTACAATTTTGATTTTTTATTACAATTGACTATGATAACATCAATACATTTGCAATCACGGTAAATAAATACTGCAAAAAACTCATCAATGATTGCAATTTAATTCCCTACATAAAACCTATATATTATATGTTTAATTACCTTATATGCTACTGGAAGGGAACTGCCATAAATATCATTTTTGCTGAGATTATCAAATTTCTGAGGAAATTGTACATAGGCAATCTCATCTCCCTCCTTTTCATCCATGAAAAAGCACAAAGAATATTTGATTGACTCTGAATTATTCGAAGACATATCACAATCCACATTGAGAATAATTGGACCATTGCTTATCCTTGATGACACCCTGATCTATTTTTAACCATAAAAGTCATTCATCAACATACAAATTAAATTACTTCTGAAATGTAATAATTAATAGACTTAAGTAAAAAACCAGAAATAAAACTAAATAATCATTCAAGAACCAATTTTTATATTTAAACTTATATAATATTATACTTACAAGAGCATTCATGGCTCCAGCTTTGAAATGGTGGTGATATTGGGGTCTTTTCTCTCGTGCCAAATACACAAGAGTTGGCAAAGGCCTTCCTTCAATATCCACAGCATCAGGGTCTCTTCCATCAATTAGAATCTAATTAAAAATTTAAAAAAAAAACCACTAATTAAATAAGCTCAAGATTTAATCAAGTTTTTGAAGCATAATCAATTAATTAAATTAGGAGATTAAGAAATTAATAATTACTTGAAGAATGGCTTGATGATCATGTTTGCTTGAAACAAAATTCCACTCACGAAATCCTTTGTGTTGCCTACGAATCTGTTCCGGAATTCGATTCAACTTTGTGGTGGTTTCAACTCTCATTTTCATGTCCTCATATACTTTCTGCACGATTTTATATATAAATATAAATATATATATATATATATATATATATATATATATATATATATCCACACCTTTTGCATCAAACGCTGGAGCAAATAATATATGCATAGCAATATAAAGTGTGATGGTGATAACTACAACCTTGTGAAAGGGAAAAACATAAAATGATAGGAAAACAAATAAAAAGAAGAAGTGCATAGAAAATTTAAAATGTTATAAAATTATATGAATATTTTTTATAATGTTTGCGGAGTTTTTAAACCTCATAAATTGAATTAAGAAATAATTAATTTAACTAATAATTATTATTATTTTTTTCTCATTCAAAATATTTTTTATTAAAAAAGTTAAAGGGTTATAAAAACAGATGATAGACACCAAAAAATCAACTCTTACAATCCTACCATCTCAAGACAATGACCCAAATCAGAACTGTCATTGACATAATAAAACTAAATCATCATAACCTGCCATCTTAGGAAAAATACACAACTTCAGCCATCCCAGCATTTTCAAAACAAAACGTTGAAATAACCAATCCAAAGAAAACCAGAAACAGTAGCATCACGGCTCCAAATGTAACATTCTCAATATTTCTTGGAAGAATTGAATCAAACCAAATTTAAATGACATCCGTTACAATTATCATTGAACTAAAGCTCCCAAGTTGAAGAAACAATCTAAATCATGAACTCTTACATCAGCATTCATAATTTCATAGCACTAAGAATTGCTTGCGACCCAATACCAGGATCAGCCTTTCCAAAAACCTGAAACACAAGAATCCCAAAGAATAACACCACAAGCACAGATTGATTCGAATACCACCAATTTGAACAAACTCGTATCACGACCACCTAAATATAAAAACCAGCTTAATCCCAATAAAACTACCCACAAGCTCCACCAATCCTACACAACTTAAGCCCTCAAAGACTCGGTAATACAACCCATGAAATATCCAACTCAGATAAGTCCCCAAAATGGGTAATACAGTCCGTGAAATATCCAACTCAGTCAAATCACCAAACTATTAAAATCTCATCATACTCGGCAGGCTTACAGACACAATCATACTCATCATCTAGCCAGGTACTCCTCGCAATCTTTTCCTTAAGACCCGTCAACAATCCTCTACCATCCTAAGATAACATCCACATGATAACTTCAAATTCGAGACTGATTATATCTCCAGGGCATACAAAAGAATTCCACGCTCCACAAATATAAAAGCATTAATACAACCCCCAGACACCATTCCAAAATTATAACTTAACAATGAGAATTAAAAACATCACACTCCCCGAAACTCCGTTTAACAATTAATGCCAAACAAGAAAAGGAACCAGAAATAATTCTTGCTTTTTGTGAAAACAATTAGACCACAAATACCTTGATGAAACTAGCATTAACACCAACATTATGCCCCACATTTCTCCCAACAAGCGTGCGCCTTTACATAGTAGACCCCATTCACATCCTACTGACACTTCTTCAAACCCCATCTCCACATCCGACTTTTAATAAAGAAACCACATAAACACAGAAATAAGAACTAGGAAGCAACGGGCTCCTAATAGAAAGACAACTAAAAAAAATCGAGGAATTAAAATGGAGAAATCCCAACACTAGTACCCGCACCTAGATATTTCTTGCAATACTCTGAATTTCCATCAATTTGTTAATGACGACTTGCTTGTCTCCCACTGCCATTAACCCCAATTTCTTGCCCATGCGCCAGGTAGCCTCAGCTTTCTCAAGCCGAAACTCTTCATCCCCTTCTCTTAAAAACACTCTATTCCTATTTATGATATCCCCATCCGAAATAGAACCATTTACTATTTTCTTATTTTCATTCGACCACAAAACTTCGTTCACTTTTCTCTTTTTCTCAAAATTTTCCCTTCTTTTTTTCCAATGTCTTTGTAATGTTTCCATCTATTCTTCAATCTTAGTACACTCTTTCTTTTACCAGCAAACTTTCCTCATATCCAGAATCCAAATAGTTCTCTAATGGGTTGACAATTTTATCATTTTCAAACTCTAAATCTACCATTCCCATCTCACCCCTATCTCCAGCTACGTAGACATTCCGCTTTCCATTGACAAGCCCATCCTCCATTGTCTTACGAGCAAATCCATTACTTTTAGAATGGTTTTCCCTTTGATCACAGCCCAAGTCACTTATTTCTATTAATTCGAGGTTGCGAGCCCCAAGTAGTCGGCCTTCTTTCAACTTGTCATTTTTTTTTATAGAATTCAACTTATCGTTCAAAAATACCAAAGTGTTATCCAGCTCGAAAGTAGTCTCATCACCATCCATTTCCTGAACTTCCACCTTGAATGGCTGCAATATTTGAAATTGTGCTCGCCTCCTTCACATTCATTTCACTCTCGATATTATCCACATTTTCATTCCCCATGCATTTTTCTCCACAATTATCCATGCTAGAACCATGCATGTGCACTTTAAGATCATCTTCTACATCGGCTAATTTGCCCTTCCACAAATTTTCTCCCTGATTTAACTAATAATTATTACCTTAACAGATTTGAGGTTTGACATTAATTCAAATCTTCTACCTAATTTAAAGTATATGCATATTAGAATATGGTCTGTCGTTATAGGAGTGTCTTTTAAAAGAAATGTTTTAAAAGAGAGAAGAAGCTATGTGATTAAAATTGTAGTATATTTATAAGAAGCAGATAGTTTTTGTTATAGAAAAATATATTTTTATAAAAAAAACTGTATATATCTTTAATTTTATATTTTTTTAATATAAATATAATTGAATTTATATGAAATTTCATCGCTTACAAAAAAAATTGAAAATAAAATAATTTAAATCAATTTTTTATTAATTTTAAGTTTTAACCTATCAAATTAATAACTCTTGATTTTCGATGCAATATTAAATTGAACAAACTTCCAATTTTTGATTGGATAGATCCAATCATCCACTTCATATTTTTCAATCTTGGATTTAAGTGAATCTGTTGATAAGACGAAATGAGTGGAGGGATTTGATTGTTGTGGCGGCTAAGGTTGAGGGTGTGGTGGGCGGTGATGCATATGTCTTATTTTATAATTAGTGGAAATTTTTAAAAATGCATATTGCAAGAAACTGGCAAATTGGAAGCAGACATTCAACAACATGCATGATTTGATATAAGAAAGCGAACCAAAGTGATGCATATTCTTTCATTTTTTTCCTTATGATCCGTGGAATTTTGAAGTTCGTCCAATTTGGACGTCACAATCAATGCATCAATAATTGCACAAAACGGCAAATTGGAAGCGAATATTCAACGACACGAATAGTTAACGTAAGGAAGTGAACAAATTAAACTGACCTTAACTGAACGCCACTCTTCGACTGTGACAGGATCATTGACTGGTTCAGCAGCTAGCCTAAAGTAAGCCTCGGGAGACCTTGGTTCTACTTTGAACTTCCTGCAAAAGGGCAGCCATTTCTTCGAAAAAGTTGCGGCCTCTAACATAGCGTAAAACGTTAAATCCGATCCACCATCATCTGATAAATAGATGCTTAACTTCTTAGGTGGATAATCATATGCCATCACTGATAAAACCGTGTTCATCACCATGCTTGGTGGCTCTATGAATGAATCCGCCGTGCACACAAATATGTCGACGCCCGGTAATCCATTTCCGAACCTGTTGTTATAATAATTTTTTTTTCAAGATTGAAACTAATGAATTTCACGGCAAATTTCGTAGTAAATTTATTTACTGATCTAAACATACCGAGATAAGACAATGATTGATTTATTATATGCATCTTGAGCAACCTAGTATGGTAACACATACATGCATACATACCAATCTATATATGTGTGTGTGTGTATATATATGAGATACCTTTGAGAGAGCCTGTCTATGTAAGGAAAACGGTAGACAGAGTTCCATCGACAAACTACGGTGAGAAACCAATAAAAACTGAACCATAGCTCAGAAAGAAACAATCCAATCCAACTCCATCTCTCAGCTTTTCCTCCAACTGGGAAAAACCTTACTCGATAGATACAAATAAAGCAGATAGCAAGCAAGATTGAAGCTGCAAATGACCTAAAAAGAATTCTTCCCTTAAATTGCCTTGTTTCGAAGAGTGGAACATAATCAGTTTTCACCATTTCTCCCCTCTCTCTCTCTCTCTCTCTCTCTCTCTCAACTAGAAGTATTTTCCAGTGAAAATGGGATGAGATGATGAGGCATGTAATATAAATCTATAATATATGGTATCCATAATTTTGTCTGAACATCTGATTTTGACTGGGGTTCCTTAGTCAAGTTTACATATTCTTAATTCTTAATTCTTAATTCTTAAACAGTATCTATATTTTAATTGAATTATATATAAATTTCGTTGTCGTCCTTAATTCAATTCTAAGTTTGTAATACTACGATTAAGTGTTTTTGTAATTAGCTTAATTTCTTTTCTTTTTTTTAATATTATTCAAATTCAGCAACGTGAAAATATTTCTACCGGCATAGTTTGAATCAAATGCTCAACTATTTTTTTTTTATATAACATTAGAAGTTGGATGAAACTCTACCGTATATAAATATGCAAAGTGCAATAAGGCTTCTTTTGGATAGACTTTGGTGAAATTAAAAATAACAATAATAATGAGATTAATTATTGTTGATGCAATAATTTGTGGTGGCATGTGGAAGATATATAAGTGTTTGGATAATGGGCCTGCAAGACAAAGGAATTTAGAGGATGTCAGTTTGGGTACTTCAAAACGTGCTTTGATACTTAAGTCAATAAAAATCAGATAGAGAAAGAGATAAATTATACAAGTTGTATATGACTTGCCTTCAAGTAAATTATTGCACCTATTTATAGTAGTTGCTACATTCTTCATTACCTGGCCTCTATGAAGATAATATTCAATCATTATCTTCATTGAATGAGGTTCATCCACTAGTAAACTCTATCTTTATAGAGATCTGGATAATGAAGAATGCTTAGCAACTATTATAAATAAGTGCAATGGTCTACTTGAAGGTAAGTCATATACAACTTGCATAATTCATCTCTCTTTCCCTCCGATTTTCACTAACTTAAGTATCGAAGCACGTCTTCAAGTACCCACTTTGACGCTCTCTAATTTTTTTTTTTTGTCTAGCATGCCCATTATCCAAGCACTCATCTGTCTTCCATGTGTCACCACAAATTATTGCATCAAAAATTGGCTCCATCTATAAGAACCGATAAGCCATAAGCTTATATCTGAAATCTTATTCAAGTATATAAATGGGTAACACCAAGTTACTACGTAAACATACTTACTCGACCCATACAGTGGTAAGTTGCTCACTCGACCTGCACGAAACTTGGCATATAGATGGAAAACACCAAACTACCATGTAAACATATCCACTCAAACTATGTAGTGATAACTTGCCCACCCGACTTCCACAAAACTTGGCATATAAACGGGTAACACCAAGTTACCACATAAACATGCCTTCTTGACCTACATAGTCTACACCATTGCTTAGGGAGCTAGTATTGGGATGTACAACAATCCGACATCGATTAGCTAAGGATATGGATCATGGTTTATAAAGTAAGGAGCCATATTTCTCCTATTGAGACGTTTTTTCTTAAAGGATAAAACCATTAGGACATCTGTACATTACTTCAAAGTAGACAATACCTTATAGCGGGTGTAGTCCAATAATCTTTGCATCAACCATTACTACAACAATGAGATTGAATATTGTAGCAATGAGATTGCGTTTGAATTTAAACACAGAGGTAATGTTAAGGTGAATTATAGTAAAAAGAGAAATGATCATTAAGAACATTAAAATAAAATTTATATATAATTAATAATATATTTAGTTTTGTAAATAATATTTTATTATTTATTGTTTTTGAATGTATTTTTATAATATTTTAATTTTACCTAACATTTTAGAATTAAAAAAAAATAATTTACTTAAAAATATTGGCACAATATAAATTTGAAAATTTGAGAGAGTTAATAAAGATAAATAATCTAAAAAACTTTAAATAAAAATTAAAGAATACATTAACAAGCAAATATAAATTTATTAACCAGTTAAATAATTAAATATTTGTAAAAAAAAAGTAAAGAAAGAAAAAAATGAAAAAAAAAAGATAAAAGAGAACATTTTATAAACTGGTGGCACAAAAATTTCCACTGGACCCTAGTGCAATTCAATTGCATTGGAGCTGGATACCCAAACAGATGTCTAGCTCAGCTGAAGGAGATTTCACTCTTCCAACATGCTTTGGATTACACCGCAATAGAGGTGCGGTGCAATCCAAATGCACCCTAAGCAGATGGCATGTCAACACTTTCTAATGACTAAATTATAGTTTTTCTTTCTTTTCTTCTCTTTATTTTCCATTTCCTTTTGTAATACTATATAACTCGCTAGTTTTTAATTACTTAATTTTTTTAAGAAATTCAATTCAACTCTCTAACACATGAAAACATTTATACAAATATAAAGTATTGAACCAAATATTTAATATTTTTATCATATCATATTAATGAGTTTATATTTAATATACTAATAATATATAAATCTATACATTATGATAGTATCACTTAATTAAAGATAAAATCATTCGTATTTATTTTTAAATTTTTTTAATAAAATAATATTATCTAATCCACTTATAATATATAATCCATCAAATATAATTAACTTTTCGTGCTGGTTTAATACATTGCTAGAGTGTAGGCTAGCAACGCGAAAATGATTGACTTGCAAGTAACTGAACCAGGCATCCTGCCATTGTCCTTTCGGAAAAATAGTGCTTGATATACGGGCAGGTTGACTGCAACCAAAGCCAAGCAGAGTAGAATTTGCAACCCAAATAGGTCCAAAACCTTAGAGTCTTGATTAACATCCAAGATGAGCTTCTTGATTGCCCCAAAGCTACCGAGCAGATTTAGCATTGCAAGCGAGGCTAAAATATCGAACATCGGTGAAGTTGCACCAAACTCTATCAGCTCTTGCTCATATCTTTTCGAGACGTCTTCATCGGCTACCTTGGCAGTGACAACGAAGGTTACTTTTGAATACCCTAATAGCTTCATGATGGATTCCAAGAAGGCAAACAAGTATGAAGTTGTTCTCTTGAACATCCACATCCTTTGATCGTTGCACCAACCTTGGAATGTGCCTCCGCACCATAGGAATTCACCGAGGCTATATGCACGGTGCGCAAGGGCAACATATGCAAATGGAAGCACCCAGAGGCTTGATATCCGGTATTGCCATGGTTTTATACTCATTCGTTAGCAAATCTACAGAAGGGAACCTAAACAAGTATGGGAAAGCTAGGTATTTTCAATTGAATAATAAGTAGAACTTAGGAGGCTTCATACCTTAGG
The DNA here is from genome assembly GCA_038381775.1 of Adansonia rubrostipa. Lineage (NCBI taxonomy): Eukaryota > Viridiplantae > Streptophyta > Magnoliopsida > Malvales > Malvaceae > Adansonia > Adansonia rubrostipa. Next base: position 14,405,873 of record JBBYHM010000006.1, read on the forward strand.
AAACAATGAGATGCCTTTAAGCAGGCAAAGGCATGGAACAACAACATAATACAACGTAGCCAAGCAGTTTGCAGCCCACAAGTTGTAAATACAGTAAGCAAGTCGAAGCTTAAGAGAGATCTTTCCATATCCATACGACAGTGAGCAGTATCTTGATAGGAAAATCTGCAGGTGACCTGCCGACCATCTCTTATGTTGTATCAACGTCTGCAACAATGTTATCGGAGCAACTCCCAAAAACCCTTCTCTTTCAGGGTTTAAATACATGGATTTCCAGCCATTACATTGTACGCTCAACCCTGTAACTATATCTTCTGCCGGGAAGCCATATTTCAAACCCATCTGGGACAACCAAAAACTTATAATTATAGTTACTATTAAAAGAATATTAATCACTGATTCTATAATTATTTTTAAGAAGTGACATTCATATATCATAATTATTTATTTAGAAATGCGAGAAAGAATCGTAATGCACCTCTTTTCCCCATGTTGTGTTTTGTTCAAAGGTACAGCTTGCAAGAACTTTACATGTTTCTTCGAGGACGCTTGCAGCTTCTTCAACCTTTTCATCATTTATTTTCTTCCAATCAACCTTATAGTTTTTGTCATATTTCTTCTCAGAAAGAGCCTCTCTCCTGTGAAAGCATCCTGTGCCAATGTAGCATGGCCCTCCATTTGCGTCAAGTCCTTGAATCTCCAACTTGATTGCATTGATATAACCAACACGAACAGATCAAAGAGAAAAAGAAAATCAAGATTACATTCTTAGATTAATCATTGTCTTTCATTATATTACTCCAAGTAAAATCAGGATTTTAAACAGTAGTTGCAATGCAACATTGTGATCATTAATATTAATATATAATTTTGATGTTTTCTGGAGATATTAATTTTTTGCAATTAACCTTAATAGCATTATTATTAAACCTACTTTAAGAGTTGGGTTACTTGTTCAAGCTCGAAGGCCCACCCGATATTTGAGAGAGTTTAGATAAAAATATTAAGTCCGAAAAATAAGCTTGAGCAAAAAAATTAAGCCCGATTAAAAATGGGTAGGGTCTTGACTCCAACTTTTAAAATCCAAATCCAACTGGACCCATTTTACTATTATATTATGTACATATTTATTTTATATTTTATGTATTATATAATTTTTGTCATATAAGCAATATATATAATATTATAGTATAAACTTTAAAAATTAAGTTAAATTATTTATATTTATAAACTTAATAAAAAATTAATAAATTAATAAAGATTAAATTTTTAAAAAATATATTATAAAAAAATATAATATAAGCGGATTTAAATGTGTTTGGACTATCTATTTACAAATATGAGCAGATTTGGACAAAACTCGATACTCATATTTCAAGTCGGGCCAAGCTTGAATAAACATATTTAAGATTGATACCTTTTGTATTACACGGAAGGAGCTACCATAAATTTCATTTTTGGTGAGGTTGTCGAAATTCTGAGGAAATTGTACATATCCAATCTCATCTCCCTTCTCTTCGTCCATGAAAATGCACAAGGAATATTTGATTGACTCTGAATTGTTCGAATACATATCGCAATCCACGTTGAGAATAATTGGACCATTGCTTATCTTTGATGATACCCTGATCTGTTTTTCACCATAAATATCGTTCACTAACATACAAATTAAATTACTTTCTAAAAAAAAATAGCTATATAACAGGCTTAAGCATAGAAAAATTAAAACAAAATTAAATAATCATTCAAGCCCTTACTATTTTATGATGATCAATTGAGCCCTCAATCATTTATTTCCTTCCAATTGAGCACTCTCGATTAGATGAAAATAAATGTTGACCTTAATCAATTTTTGTCCAATCAATTATCTCAATTGGACAAAAATAAATATTTGAAGACTTAATTGGTCTTAATAACATGATAAGACTTGAATAATTATTTAATTTTAATTCTGAAACTCTATTTTATATTTAAACTTATATAATATTATACTTACAAGAGCATTCATGGCTCCAGCTTTGAAATGGTGGTGATATTGGGGCCTTTTCTCTCGTGCCAAATACACAAGAGTAGGCAGAGGGTTTCCTTCGATATCCACAGAATTGGGGTCTCTTCCATCAATTAGGATCTAATTAGAAATTACATAAAATACCGTTAATCAAATAAGTTCAAGAATTAATAAAGTTTTTGAAACATAATTAATTAAATTAGGAGATTATGAAATCATTAGTTACTTGAAGAATGGTTTGATGATCACGTTTGCTTGCAACAAAGTTCCACTCATGAAATCCTTTGTGCTGTTTACTAATGTGGTCTGGAATTCGATTCAACTTTGTGCTGCTTTCAATTCTGATTTTCATGTCCTCATATAGTTTCGGCATAATTATTGATAAAAAGATATATATAGCCACACCTTTTACATAAAATTCTGGAGCAAATAATATATATACTTAACAACATAAAGTATGATTAGTGATAGCTGCAACCTGGAGAAGGTGAACAAATAAAATTATAGGAAAAAAGTTAAAAAAAAAAGTTCATAGGAAATTTAAAATGTTATAAAATTATATAAAAATTTTTTATATAATGTTTGGTGAAGTTCATAAATTTCATAAATTAGACCAAAAAATAATTAATTGGACAAATAATTATTACCTTAATAGATTTGAGGTCTAACATTAATTCGAATCATTTTCCTAAATTTATCGTGTGAGTGTTTTGAAATATATATATATATATATATATATGTTTTAAAGGAGAATAGAAGTTATTTGATTAAAATTGCAGTATTTTTATAAGAAATATATGCTTTTATAAAAAATAAAATTACTTATATCTTTTATCTTATACTTTTCAGTATTATTATAAGCAAATTTATTAATAAAATTAATATTACTTGACTTGTGATACTAAACTTAATCAAAAGTATTATAAATAATTATATTTATGCACATATTTTGTGAGTGCAATAATAAAATAATTTATTGTAGAAAAGTTAAAAGAAAAGAAGATTTTAATAAATTAAAGCTATTTAAATATAAAAAAATAAAATTCATCTGCACAAATATTTCAAAATAAAACATAAATATTATAATAAAATAAAAATATTTAAATCTATTTCATATTTTTAAAGTGTTAATGGGCTGGATTGAAAATCAAATTAGAAATTTTTTTTAATGATATAAGCATAGATAGAAGACAAAAGCAATAGATATTATAAAAATCATATTCTCTTTTTCATTGAACTAAAATCAATTTGTTACATCAAGAATAGTATGTATGTATATATATATATATATATATATAATACCGTATTAAAGTGAAACTGTTGACTAAGGTCTGGAGGATGAAGTGGGCAGCAATTAGACGTGAGTCACGAGAAAAAAAAATTATTTTTAAATTTAAGTTTAAATTTGATTTGATTTAATTTATTATTTAAGTTTGAATTATTAATAATTTTATTAAAAATTATTTTATATTAATATTTATATATTTTATAATTAAATTTAAAAAAATATATATTATTTTAATTTAAAATTATTTTTTATATTGGATCAGACCTATTCGAAAAAAAATAAGATTCAGTTTCGAGCGAGCTGTCTGAGCTTCGCCTGGATCTAGCGGTGATGCATACATATATATATATATATATATATAATAAGTTAGTAGAATTTTTCAACAAAGCACATAAATAATTGCAGGAACCGGCAAATTGGAATCAAACATTCAACAAAATATATATGCATGATTTGATGTAATTAAGAAAGCGAACCAATTAAAAATTTACCTTAACTGAAAGCCACTCTTGGACACTGGCAGGATCATTGTCTGGTTCAGCAGCTGTCCTAAAGTAAGCCTCGGGAGATCTTGGTTCTAGTTTGAACTTCTTGCAAAAGGGCAGCCATGTCTTCGAGAAAGTTGCAGCCTCTAACATGGCGTAAAACGTTAAATCCGATCCACCATCGTCTGATAAATAGACGCTTAACTTCTCAGGCGGATAATCATATGCCATCACTGATAAAACCGTGTTGACCACCATGCTTGGTGGCTCTATGAATGGATCCGCCGTGCACACAAATATGTCGATGCCCGGCAATTTATTTTCAAACCTGTTATTAATAAGATTTTCCCAAGATTGGAAATAATGGATTTCACGTAAAATTTTTTGGTAAAATATTATTTAATGGTATAAACATACTCTGATGAGAATGATTTAAACAGGGCCAGTTATTAAACACGAATTAAACTTGCTTATGATTGATTTAGTGGAACTTGCTATCTGTATTTTGTTTTAGTTATGATCCTGTTCTTACAGGACTTGAATTTTGTAAGGTTGTCTTTTCATCAATGAAAAGTTTAAGCTTGACTTGGCAAAAAAAAGAAAACAATAGAAAGCTATCCAGTTTTGGTAATAATAGTTTCTCTAAACAACATAATTACAGTAATATACATATATATATATATATATGTGTGTGTGTGTGTATGTATGAGATATACCTTTGAGAGAGCCTGCCAACGTAAGGAAAACGGTGGACAGAGTTCCACCGACAAAGTGCGGTGAGAAACCAATAAAAACTGAACCATAGCTCAGAAACAAACAATCCAATCCAACTCCATCTCTCAGCTTGTCCCCCAACTGGGAAAAACCTTACTCTATAGATACATATGAAGAAGATACCAAGCAAGATTGAAGCTGCAATCGACCTGAAAAGAATCCGACCGTTAACTGGCCTTGTTTCAAAGAGTGGAACATAATCATTTTTAGCCATTAATTCTTCCCCCACCCCCTCTCTCTCTCTCTCTCTCTCTCTCTCAACTAGTTCTGAAAATGGTGCTAAAAGATGGAAGCCGAACTGATGATGAAGAAACTGAGCATTGAAAAGGAAATGCAACCAACTTTTTATAATATTGTGGAGATTTCTTTAATCTTTGAAGTAACATGAAGTACTTTTGCAATAAATTATGGGAGAATGAGGCTGGTATAAAAGTGCTGTGTTTTAAAAAAACTGTAAGATAATGTATGGTGTTCATTACCTTATCCGAACTTGTGACATTTTGAGCTGGAGTTCAGTTTGGAATCTTACATCGATGACGACAAAATCACGTTTGACATCTTTTAAAGTAAATTATAAATTATGGGAGAAATTTTACTGTCATTTTTTTACGGTCTTTAAATTTAAATTTTAATATTTTTATTATAATTTTTATAAATTTAATTTTATTACTATATTATTTTAAAATTTTTTATCTAATTAATAACAATGTTACTTTCTTTCGTTAAAAATGCTAATATGAATATTAACTTACTAACCTGACCATTGACTTTGTTAATTAAGCAAAATTAGTTCGCAAATTTTCTTAAGTAAATGGTGCTGTTAGTCCTTGTACTTATACCAAAATACAGATTTAATCATTTTATCGTGATTTTAAAACATTTTTATTTTTGTACTTTTTAAATTTTTAAATTTTTATCTAATCTTAAGAATATTAAAAAATGATTAAAAATGTTCACATTATAAAATATTATTCAAATAACAATATTTGATAAATATCTATTATTTGAATAATAAAATATATTATTTTTCTTAATACTAATTATTTGATATTATAATATAAAAATATTTATGTTTAATAATATTCAAGAAATATTTAAAATTAAAATTAAAATGTCAAATACTTTTAATTTTAAAATTTTAAAATATTTTGAATTAAAAATAAATAAAGTAATTTTTATTAAACTTAATAATATATCGTGTCAAATCAAATTAAATTTCAGCTTAAAAGTCGTGCTCAAGAAATATTTATAAATTCACAATTTTGGCGAGTAAACTTACTGAATAGCTTTTTTTTTTCTTCTGAAACTCTAAAATATGATTTTCAAGTTGATTTAATAATATTTATGCTACTATGACGTGAAATTTATTTTTATTTAACTTTTTAGTTTATTTTTTAAATTTTATTTTTTAATTAAGTCTCTGTATATTTTTTGTGCTAATTTTATCTTTGAAATTATTACCTTTGTCAGTACATGGGTTTTTGTTATTTTTTTATTTATTGATATTGTTTGACTATAACTTATAAATTAACTAAAATATCAATGCTTTAATAGTATAAATACTGTTAATATCTTTTAATAAATATTACTATTTTTAATGTTTATGCAAATAAAATATATTATACAAATACTGTTATTTTAAATATTAACATAAATATGATCAAGTCTTCTTATAATATGAATATTTTTAATCATTTTTAATATTTTAAAGATTTGATCAAAATTTGAAATTTTGAAAAGTATAAGAACAAAAAAATTTTCAAAATCATTCTTTAAGGGACTAAATTTGCATTTCTGTATAAATACAGGGACCAATAGTATCATTTGCTTGAACATTTTGCTGACTATACTTTAACTAGCCAATGTCTACGTTAGCATTTTTAACAAGAAAAATTAATACTATTATTAATTGGATTAAAAATTTTAAAATAATATAATAAATTGATTAAATCTATAAGAATTATAATGCATGAACTAAAACTCAAATTTAAAAATATTACATAGACTAACAGCAAAATTTGTCATAAATTTTGTTATCATCTATCCTCGGTTGGATTTGAAGTTTATAATAATATAATAAGTTGTTCCACAAGCTACCTTTCTTCTTTTCTTTAAAGGGATAATTCAAATTTAATTTTTACTTTTAAACATTAAAAAGTTGGGTGCGCTTTACCATATGAAAGTTTTAATGTCCAAAGATGCCCGGCACGCAAGCAATTCATCATGACTAAATTAATTACAATATTTGTCTTTTCCCTTAGCATATATTTTTCATCTCTAACCTTAACTAATTTTTATGGTCTTTTTTTCAAGAGATTTTTTAAATTTATTTCTTTTCTAATTCCATGTATATATATATTTAAAATTTACTATTTCGTAAACAATGTCGCGTTACATAAAATTATTATGTATTTATATATTCATAGGAAAGGCAAAATAATTTGTAGAAATCAAAGTATAGATTAGGCGGTACACAACCTAAGGCTTTGGTTGTTTATATTAATTTAATCTATATATATATATATATATATATGTATTACTTGTCCAGCCATAATAATTAAATTAATGAACTGTATAGACAGAACCATTGTCTATGTTCAGTTACTTTATGAAAAGTATATTGCGCTATTAAAGTACGAGCTGTTAATATATATCAAATTTGGTGCTAAAATATTTGGCCACAATGTCATAATAGGACGTAGAAATTAACTTCTTATAGGCTTAGTATTGATTTGGATTCCCCGCAATACTTACAATGTTGTTGGAAACCAAACTTTAAATCGTGTGTTTTATCTCTGATCTCATCGAAGTTCGATAATAATGCGTTTAGATCAAGAAAGTCAATCTCATTTTTCCATTCAATCCTATTAAATAAAGATGGCAATTCGTATGGAAATTGATGAATATTTTTATAATCGGTTAGTGGAAATTTTGAGGTCGTCCATTTAACATTAAACAACAGTACGCATGATTTGATGCAACTAAGAAAGCGAACCAATTTAAATTTGAACTTTGACTGAATGCCACTCTTCGACATCGACAAGATCATTTGACTGGCTCGAAAGATGTCCTAAGAGTAAGTTTCGGGAGATCTTGGTTCTACAGTAAGCTTGTTGGAAAAGAAAAATGGCACCTATTTCTTTTGAGAAAGTTGCAAGCCTCTAACATGGAATAAAACGTTAAATCTGATCCATCATCTTCTGATAAAGGGATGCTTAACTTCTCAGAGGCTGATAATCATTGGCCGTTTACTGATGAAATTGACTACCATGTTTGGTGGCGCTATTAATGGATCCGCCGTGCACACAAACATGTATATTTATATAAATGACGTTGCCGGTAGTTCTTTTTCTAACCTAGTATTAATGCTTTTTTCCAGTTTGGAATTATGCCAGTCTAAATGTCCAATTATTATTCTAAATTTAAACATCCGTCTAATATTTAAGGGTTTATTTATAAATATTGAATAAAAAATGGGTTTGAACAAGATTGAATATGACATTTTTTGCCTTTATCTGTCATTTTATCATTATTAACATAAATTTTTAAGAGAAACGATCCTCTATTAAGAAGGAATGATTCTTTCTTAATAATGGCCAGCCTTTTTGAAGACTGATCAATTATTTTACAAAAAAATCAATCTTTTTACATATAAATTTGGATGAATCTAAATACGTTTAGATAATATTTTTACATATTAATTCAAATCTAAACAAAATTTTCTATTCATATTTCGAACTAAACTAAATCGAGTCTAAATAAATATAACCTTTGTTCCTAACCAAGACTTATAAACAAATCTTACTTAAATGAATTTCACAAATAACACCCTAGCGAAATTATTCCAAGACAAAACAACCAAATTTTTAGGTTCATTATTGATATATGTTGTCATTGACAATATTTGAATTAGTTTCAAGAATCTTCTTTATTTAAGATAATATTGAAAAAAAAAACAAAACGAGAACTAATTCCTTTTCTCTGTAAGGGAAATCTAATTTAATTCAGTTTGCAACTTTCCTACATTGAAATAGAACAATTTGTAAATGCCCAAAAGTATAAAGAAAGAGCTTTATTTTGGGCTTTTGTTTTACTATTAAAGCTCCACATTTAGGCTACTAATAATTTATTGTCTACACACTAAAAAACATTTAAAATTTATTATTAAAAAAAAAAAACCAAAGTTACAACAAAGCCGCTCCCAAATTAAAATATTTCCTAGACCCGAATATAATAAATTATAAATATCTTTGATTAAAAAAAGATTGTTGTATTTCCAAGGATTACCACTCACCTTTATTTAATCAAGAGATCACCACATATATTAATTGGAATCACTTTCTGTTATTATTAGTGGTGGATTTAATTAAGGTTTGCATCAGCAAAAATGGAGAGAGCTTCAGCAACGGCTATGAGTTCCGCCAAGTTAGTAATACTATTTGTCTTTGGTCAGCGTGTGTATATATATAAAAGATAAAGCAGAAGCTTTCTCTCAGCAATCCAAATGGCACTCACATTAGCACCAGCCGGTTCAGCTTTACCGACGGCGAGCCGTTCAGGGAGTTGAATTTTGGATAAAAGGAAGTTGTTAAAGCTAAGTTCAAATGGCAAGAACCTCGAGTTTCAACTTAATTCAAAATTGAAGGTTTAAAATTTGATTCGACTTAAAATTCAACGTTCGAAATTTGATTCATTGAAATTTTAAACAGATTTATCCAAAAAAAAATGAAAAGAAAGAAAAAAAAATGAAAAATAAAATACCTTGAGAGGATGCAAACCGGCTTTGAGTTCACGAGCGTGGCGTTCATCAGCTTTTTTATTCATATTGTTATTATCAGTATCTGTAACTTCGCTGATATTTATACTTACTATTATTTTGTAGTTTTAAAATTCAAGCGGTATTTATTAAATTTATAAAATTATTTTCGTTCAACTATTTAAGGAAAAATTAAAAAAAAAACAGATTGATAATTATTATAAAAAAATAAAATTAAAAAAATAATTTCAAAAAAAGAAATAGTAAAATTTCAAGGGGTATTAAGGGGTACTTTTCAAATTTATAAGGTTATTTTCATCCAAAAGAGTATTTTAAAAAAAGAAATAAATTGATAATTATTATAAAAAAGTAAAATTAAAAAAATAATTCCAAAAAAAAGTAAAATTTAAAAAAATAAATTGATAAGGTATTTTTTTTAACGAGAGAATTTCAGAAAAAAATAGATTGATAATTATTATAGAAAAGTGAAATTAAAAAAAAATTAAAAGGAAATAGTAAAATTTAAAAAAAATAAATTGATAATTATTAAAAAAGAGTAAAATTAGAAAAAATAATTCAAAACAAGA
>JBBYHM010000006.1:14463325-14501048 GCA_038381775.1 Adansonia rubrostipa
GAACATTACTAGATTATATAAGTTTTATTACTACAAAAGAAGACTAATACCGTTCTTTTTTCCTAATCATAAACTACACCCACCATGCCACAATCTATTATAAAATATAGATCCAAAATTTAGACTTGGATTTTGAATTCCACTCAAGTTAAGTCAATTTCATCTAGTGGGTTTTTTTCCCACTCCCTCAGATCCAAAAAAAAAAACCATTAGAACACAGTAACTTAAACAAAAATTCACGCCAATAAAAACAATTTTACCAAAATATAATTCAAACGGGCTATTCAGATTCATAAATCTACTAAATATTCGATACAATACAGAGAATTTTGATTTTCGATAAGATGTAGATGGGTTTACCGTTCAGAGAGCTGGTGGCCGACCTGATATCCAATGGCTTCGATCCGACGGGCAGCGAGCTCAGGCTTATTGGCATAGAAACGGTTGCAATATGTCGAAACCATTTCGATCAGTAGGCTATCGATACAGCTTTCTGATACTTCTCTCCCCATTTTTCCCTTTTTTTTTCACTCTCTTTAATCGTAAGAAATTGGTTTTCCCTTTCTCTTCGTCTTCTCCTCTCTAAAATATTTAAAAGTTTTTCTTTTCCAATTTTCTGTATTTTTATATTTTGGGCATAAATTTTAAAGGTCATGTGTCCCTAAATTCCAGCCTTTTGGTTGAACTCTTGGATTATACCATTTGGGCCGGGTTTTGAAAAGCAGGACTTCTTGAGACTTCGTCAACTAATTGGTCCAAAAATAAAAACTTTTTTTATATTATTATTGAATTAAAATTATACTTGTGTCAATATTAAATACTTCTTTCATATATTTAATAAAATAAAAAATTATAATAAAGAGAAAAAATGTTTCTATGATATCATTATGCTATTCTAATTGCTGGTTTGGCTTCCTCAATTATTTTTTAATATACAGTTAATTATCATGATTTTTATAATTAATGACTAAGTAGGTTTAAGATATATGAATGGTAGTGATGATTGCATTGAAAAATAATGAAAAAAAAGGGGGAAATGCAAGAAATCTTCATGTTAATTGAGAATTAAATCTTAGTCAAGTATGTAAATTGATTTCTTAGCTCACTTTTAAGGAAGAGATCCTGAATCTTGAGGTCCTAAATTGTTATTTTTGTCGAATTATGTGATTACTTATTGTTCAGCTTTTTTGTTTGATTTAATTCTATATTCTTAAATAAATAAAATATTTTATTATGATTGTAATTTTTATTATACTAGCAACTTCATTAAAAAAAAATCGATGAAATATGTTATCTTTTACTAGCTAGATAATATCCTGTAAAAATTATTATGTGCATGCTTTAAATTATCCAGCCACAGATCTATGCTCCATGATCAACCCAAGAAAGAAAAAAGTGTATGTTCATTGAGAAAGAAGGAAGGTATATTTCTTAAGGAAATTAAATTTTACTAATGGAAACTGGAGTACACACTCAGATACAAAAGCTCTAAAACATTCCAGCAACTAAGGAAAATATATATTATTCTTATTTAATTTAATTTTTTTTTTATATTACTAGGCTCCCTAGATAAAAAATTACTTCATTAATTTATTCCGTACAAGCTAAAACATAAATCACTAAAAATAAGCTTCTGCCTAGCTGCAATTAATAATCTGGCTTGAGATATGGATAGCTAGCTAGGAGGCCGTCCATGTCAATGCTCCGGAGGCGGGCAGTCACAAACGCAGAATCCGGAAACGCAGAGGACCGGACACCGGCCGTGATAACTACAGGCATCTACACAGTCCTTGTGTTTACTGCATGGATGTCCCTTAGAAACGGCGTCGGCCAATGCTTGGGCTTCTTCTGTCATGGCTGCAACTAGCAAAAGTAATCCATTAGTAATGTATTGTCGAAATGATAATAACTAAAGAAAAGGAAAAAAATGAAAATCCAGATGACCATTTAGTGACTAGATTAAGAGAGAGGACGAGATCATATATATGTATATGCATATATATAAACACACATACCAAAGGCAATAATGAGCATAGCCATGAAGCAAGCCGATTTGAGTGTCGTCTTCTCCATTTCTTTGTTGCGGCTTCAACCAGTTAGAAGGGGCTGTCTATTTATAAGAAAAAAAATACATCATTAATTTTCATGCATCGTCTACGGTAAAATCTGGGAAAAAAAAATCAATGGGAAGGAAAATTACTCCAAGGTGAAAATAATATATATATATATATAAAAAGATATATATTGCCCTTGTCCTTGATATTGTCTTTCTTGCACGTGATTTACAGCAGGATTTTGACCCTTCTCTGTCTTTTATGTTGGCTCATGCATGGCTTTGTTTACCAAGGGCTACAGCCGTCAGGCTATAGCCACCAAATCAATCAATAAATTATGGGGCTTCAAGTTCCAAAGTCTTCGGAGCATTTGTCCAAAGTTCAGCCGTTTTTTAATAGATTTTATTAACAGTTTTTTATGAAAATTTTTAAATGATTATATATCATAATATTTTAATCTAATGTATTAAAATAATAAATAAAGTTATTATTTTATTGTATTTATTATTAATATAAAAAATAAACCTACTGATTAACCCGTATATGGAAAAAAAAATTTTTTTTTAAGTCTATTAAAGGTATTTCCACCACAAGGTGGAGATCCTTGTGATTTGAAATCATGTAGAAGAGGAAACAAAGTTAGAGAATATCGAATGAAAATTTTTAAAATGTACTTTGATATTTAAATCAAATGAGAGATAAGCAAAATAAAGGTAAGTTTAAAAGTGAAAAGAGAGTTTTTATTATTAGTTAACCTTAAATAAGACTATTTAAATTTTTTTTGGGCAACTATAGAGAATTGCTAGATGACAACATGTTTTTCTTAAAGGTGGATTAACTTGCTAGGCTTTAAAACATTGAGTCATAGGTAAACATGTTCATGAGTCAGGTAGTTAGTATTAGATCGAGTTTCGGTAAGATTTTTTTTAATTCGACTTGGACTAAAATTACTTTTTAAATAATAAAAATTTATTTATTTAAATTTAATTATAAATATTAATATAAAATTAATTTTTTAATTTTTTGGTATTCTTTGAATGATACAATTGATTTCACGTTAGTTAAGCTTAGCTTGACACAGGGCTGGGAAATAAAAAAATTTCCAAGCTATTAGCCAAGATGATCTATTAACACCTCTAACTGCAAGTTTTGCCTATGACTAGGCTTTTGGCTAGCAGGTTTTGCCGTTGGGTCCAAATACAGGTGTTCAAGAGTCGGGTTAAGCCACAATCTAAAAATTTTTCATATTTATTATCCAAGGTTGAATAAAGCCCGATTTGGCTTAGAAGCCTGAATTTATTATTCATAAATTAAAATTTTTATATTAATATTAATATATTTTTATAATTAAATTTAAATTTAAATTTAAATTTTTTTATTATTAAATAATAATTTGGGTTAGCCCGAATTCAAAACTTTGTCTAAGATATAAGTCGAGCTTACTGGGCTAGGCAAGTAACCTAATCCATGGACAAGTTTAGGTATAGGTCCTGATCCAAACAATTTCCCCTATTCTAAGTGGCAGTTGTAAAGTGGCCGATGACTAGCATTAGGGTAAATTATTTGGACAGTCTGTTATGATAGGGTTGCGTGGTACTCTAATGAGCTTTTATATCAAGGTGCCTTAGTTAAAGTCATTTCTGTTGTGGTTGTTTCATGAAGTGGCTTTCTGCATAAGAAACACACCTATCATAATAATATGTTTGATTACAACCTATTCAAAGCATTAGACACCTTGTCCAAAGCCAGCTCAGGCAAGTATACTGGCTCATAGACAGGTTTGATTACAACCAAAACTAAACTTGGTAAAATCTAGTCTTTTTAATTATGGTATGATATTTTTAATTATACTTATTTATTAAAATTAATATTTGTTAGCCTAAAAAAGATATAAAATTATTTTTCAAATAATTTATTATAAATAATTAGTAAAATTGAATTTTAAGGATTTGGCTTATAAAAATCTATTAGTACAATTTGATTATTTTATTTTTAGTATTAAATCCGAGTTCCGGTCAATTTTAGTTTTGAGTTTTTTAGATTTAATTTTTTGAGTTTAAATTATTTCAAACTCGAATCAATTGGAATTTTAGGTTTTTTTCAAATTTAGTTTCTTCAGTTTTTTTATCAAACTAGATTTGATTCGAATTTAAATTCAAAATTTTTTGGATTACAAAAAAAATATTAGTACAATTTGATCATTTTATTTTTAATAAACTCAGGTTCGGGTCAGTTTTAGTTTTAAGTTTTTTAGTCTTAATTTTTTGAGTTTAAATTATTTCGAACTCTAATCAATTGGAATTTTAAGTTTTTTCAAATTTAGTTTCTTGAATTTTTTTATCAAACTAGATTTGATTCAAGTTTAAATTCAAATTTTTTTAAACAAATTTTAGTTTCATGTTCATTTACCACCTCTATTATTTATTGGTTTTTTTATCAACACTAAAACACAACATTTATTCAACATCACAAAACCAAAATATTTTCCCATTAAAATAAAATTGGAGCAAAGAAATCTATTCACTCACCTCCCTACAAAAAAGGCTACCAACATATCCAAAATCTTATCTCTAATCGATACATTTTATGAACTGTTTTAAATAGGAATGGTTACTCATTATAAGATGCACGTTATTCGCACGTTATTTTGTTATTTATGTTATTTTGATTTCATAAGATTGTGCAATAGTTTTTAAAAGAATGTAGTTTGCATTTAGAGGATTATTACTATACTATAACTTTTTAATGAAAGAAGTTAATTAATTCACTCTTTCTTTTCTTTTATGTTTTTTTTTTCACTTTCCTCTTTATCTTCTCTATTAAGTGACTTATAACAGTATTATTTAGCATAAATACCAAAACCATTAGATTTATCTTTAATTGCTAAAAAATTTTATAGAATAATGATTTGAAAATATTAAAGGCTATGCTAGGAGCAATTTGAACATACGGATACGTGAAAGTGTTGAACTGAGTGCCAATAAAAAATAATTGTAAGATTGAAGAATAAGATAAGCATATTCAGTCCCGTCATTGATACGAAAAAGTGACTTCAACTTTTTCTTAAAAAGTGTTTGTATGAATTTCAGGCATTAAGTAGTGTTTGCAGTCAATAAAAATTATCTATAGCTTCAAAAGGCTATTTTTTTTGTTAAGAGGAGTATAGCAATGAGAGAACCGATAGCTTGAAATAATATTAAATTATTACTTAAAAAAAGCTCTAAATAGTAAACATTCAATAGGTACTCTTAGCAAATTTTGGTGATTAAATCTTAATTGAATATTAAGGATATTGGTTTATAAAAAAAATATTGGTACAATTTGATTAGTTTATTTTTAGTATTAAAGTCGGGTTCGGGTCAGTTTTAGTTTTGAGTTTTTTAGACTTAATTTTTCGAGTTTAAATTATTTCAATCTCGAATCAATTGGAATTTTAAGTTTTTTCAAATTTAGTTTCTTGAATTTTTTTTATCAAACTAGATTTGATTCGAATTTAATTTCAAAATATTTTAGTGTATTAAAAAAATTAGTATAGTTTGATCATTTTATTTTCAGTATTAAATTCGGGTTTGGGTCATTTTATTTTTGAGTTTTTTAGACTTAATTTTTTTAGTTTAAATTATTTTAAACTCGAATCAATTGGAATTTTAGGTTTTTTCAAATTTAGTTTCTTAAAATTTTTTTATCAAACTAGATTTGACTCGAATTTAAATTAAAAATTTTTTTAACAAAATTTAATTTCATGTTCATGTACCACCTCCATTATTTATTAGTTTTTTTTATCAACAGTAAAACACAACATTTATTCAACATCACAAAACCAAAATATTTCTCATTAAAATAAATTTGAGCAAAGAAATTTATTTCAATAAAATCCCTGCAAAAAAAGGCTATAATATATCTAAAATCGTATCTATAATTGATACATGTTATGAACTGCTTTAAACAAAAATGGTTACTTATTATAAGATGCACGTTATTCACACCTAAATTGTTATTTAGGTTATTTTGATTTCATAAGATTTGCAATAGTTTTTTAAAGAATGTACTTTGTATTTAAAGGATTATTATTATACTATAGCTTTTAATGAAAGAAGTTAATTAATTCGCTTTTTCCTTTCTTTTATACTTTTTTTTTTTACTTTCCTATTTGTCTTCTCTATTAAGTGACCTATAATAATAATATTTAGTATGAATACCAAAACTATTAGATTTATCTTTAATTGCTAAAAATTTTTATAGAATAATGATTTGAAAATATTAAAGGCTAAGCTAGGAGCAATTTGAATATACTAATATGTTAAAGTATTGAATTGAGTGCAAATAAAAAACAATTGTAAAATTGAAGAATAACATAAGCATATTCAGTCCTGTCATTGATGCGGGAAAGTGACTTCAACTTTTTCTTCAAAAGTATTTGTATGAATTTCAGGAATCAAGTAGTGTTTGTAGTTAATAAAAATTATATATAGCTTCAAAAAGCTATTTGTTTCGTTGAGAGAAGTATAGCAATGAGAGAATTGATGGTTTGAAATAATATTAAATTATTACTTAGAAAAAGCTCTGAATAGTAAACATTCAATAGGTAATCTTAGCAAATTTCAGGGGTTAAATCTTAATCCCTTAACACCTATTTAATCGAGTTTATTTGGTTTCTTACTCTTCTTCAAAGGCGCCAATAATAATGTTGATAACAAATTATTTTAAAAATGCAAAAGTAAAGAAAATGTGAAGAAAAATAAAGATAAAAAACAAAAAAAAATGAAACTAATTTTGTTATTTCGAGGTCAGATTATCATTTTTTTCATTCTTTCAAATTTATGCTCTATCTTATAAATAAATGTGATAATAAGATTTTATCTAGAGGTATTCATAGGTTAGGCTACTAATTAAAGTTCGAAGGTCTGTCCGATATTTAAAAGGGTAGTGTTTGGGTTACTCGTTAAAGTTCGAAGGCCTGTACGATGTTTAGAAGGGTAATGTTAAGCTCAAAAATGGGCTTGGACAAAAAAATTAGACAAATTTAAAAAATAAGCATGGCTTTTGTTTCACGTTCAAGGCACAAGCTTAGCTTGGCTAGCCCGTTTAATAATTATATAACATATTAATTTAATATTTTATATATTAAAAAGTTTTTATCATATAAAGAATACATATATATATGTAATATTATTATATAAATATTAAAAATATGCAAAATTATTTAAAATTTAAAATTTAATAAAAGAAAATTATTAATTTATTGAAGATTAAATTCTTTTAAAATATATATATTTTTAAAAATAAAGTAAAAAAAATATAGATAGGCTTAAATAGGTTTGGATTATCTATTTATAAATATCACATATTTTGGCAAATATTGAGGTTTATATTTCAGGCCAAATTAGATTAGATAAGCATAAATCATGTTAACATCATACTTAAATCTAATTCGATCAATAAACACATCTAAATTTATCAATATTTAAAAGTTTCAATAATGCCACTATTGGAATCAGATTCTAAAATTAATAAATTATGTTGATAATTTTTTGACCATATTTTAACTTTTAGTCAAATTTTTTTTATTTGACTCAAACTTGATAATATATCATAATAATATATATTTTAATAGATGAAACTTCTATTTATTTCTTTAGTGAATAGACTGATTAACGGAAAAAAATCATAACTCTGTTCAACATGATGAAGAATTTTTTTTTGTTGCATTAGGAGTTCTTTTTATTTTTTTAATTTAGATAATAATAATAATATGATAATATTTTTAAAGATTAATAAAAGATTTAAATGTTAAGGAGGTTTAAAATGTCTACTATTTTCTTTCATCCTTGATAGTTAAAAGCATTGAAGAAAACTTTTTTTTTTTTAATAAAAGAATACAAATCAAAATTCTTAAGGATGTTTTAAAATAGCTTTCCGCTGAGAAATAGCTAGCCAAAATTTTTTTGGCCAAAAATAAAGGTAAATAAAGTTAATTTTTTTAAAAAATCAATATATTAGGTTTAACCAACAATAAAAAGATAAATATAAAATATATTTATTTAATGAGTCATTAATAGATAAATCTATAGTGCACTAAAATTTTAATTTTTTGATAAAAATTAATAATTATATTTATCTATAAATTTTAATGTATAAAATTAAGTTAAAAATATAAATAAAAAACTCTAAGTTTTATTTTAGAACTAAATTAATTATATTTAATATATAAATACTTATAAACATATATATTGAAGTGATTTGCAAAATTTTTGAGGAACGTGGGCTCCCGAAGTTTTTATATGCTCCGCAGCTACTCTCAAGAACTTTAATTTTTAGAGATATTTATATGTGCGACAAAGTGTCAAAGAAATATTTTTAATGAAAAGATGCAAATGACCACAAGAGTACTTTAAAATGCTTTTAAAAAAATTCAAAGTTTTAAAAAGCATTTGCAAGTGCATGTTGAAGTGATAATAGAAAAATGAAAATACAATACTAGCATTAGAGCCAGGTTGCCACAACAATTCACCTATCCGGCCTTCGAAAATCTGTCTGGTGATGCTAGTAATGAAAGTTTTTTGAGCTTTTTATCTTGGTATTCGTCGTGGGATTGGGTTAAAGTTTAGTTTTTTTTTTATGTAAATAAAAAAAATTCTTTTCATTTATATATCTTTTATAATTAAATATTATTTTTTTAATTATTAAATAATAATTTGAATCAGGTTTCTTGTAGTGAGTCTATATATATAACTGAACTTCATTTTGGTTGCCTAAGATTTCAAGCCTTGCTAATTAAGGATAAATCATAGAGAGATGGAAGTCCAAATTATGAGTAGAGCAACCATTAAACCTTCATCGCCAACTCCAGACCACTTAAGAACCTATAAGCTTTGTCTTTTTAATCAGTTAGCCTCTCCTATTTATTTCCCCGTTACTCTCTTCTACTCGTCTAGAGATGGAAATCCTACAGGCATGAACTCTCATCACCTCAGAAACTCGCTATCCAAAGCCTTAACCCATTTTTACCCACTCGCTGGCAGGCTCAAGGATGACCACTTAACCATCGATTGCAATGATAATGGTGCCTCCTTTATTGAAGCCCAGGTGGCCTGTGAACTTTCGTTTGTGCTCGAAGAGCCGGCTGAGATCGAAGTTCTGGAACAGCTATTGCCATGTAATCCGCTCCAACATTTACTTCATCAATCTCAATCAAGTTCTTCTGACGATCAGGTAATTCTTGCTGTTCAAGTCAACTATTTTGCTTGTGGTGGCATGGCGATCGGTGTTTGTATTAGCCATGTTATCGCCGATCCATCAGCGGCAGCCCACTTTCTAAAATCCTGGGCTGACGTTGCTCGTGAAAGTGATGCTATCGAGGGCGTGATTTGTGACTTTAGCTCGCTCTTCCCTCCGCAAGATTTGTCAACCTTCTACAGGGTTATGAGCCTTGTAGAGGAAAATAATTCACCCGAAGATAATGTTGTTACGAAGAGGTTTTTGTTTGATGGATCTAAGATTTCTGCTCTTAGAAACGAAATCGGAGATGGATCATGGAACTCGTATCGCCCAACGCGAGTCGAGGCCTTAATCACGCTTCTTTGGGAAGCCCTGATAACTGCAGGTGCTGAAAACGATCGAACTTCCCCAATACTTGAGGCATCGATTGCTATAAACATGAGAAAAAGAATGAATCCCCCACTCCCACGACAATGCATCGGCAGCATTTGTTTCGTTACAAACGCAAGGTCACAGCTCGAGAATAGGGAAAACCGTAGCACTTTATCAAGGAAAATCCATGAATCAATAAACGAGATAGATGATGAGTATATAAGAAAGATATACACAAATGGCGAATGCTTCAACAAATTTATGGAGAAAGCATGTGAAGAATATGAAAAGAACCCAAAATTAGGGGTGTTTTATTTCAACAGTTGGTGCAGGCTTCCATTTTATGAAACTGACTTCGGATTCGGAAAACCCATGTGGGTTGAAGGTGCTTTGAGGGGTAACAGGACTGCCTGTTTCCTGGATTCAAGTGATGCCGAAGGGATTGAAGCATGGATCACATTAAGCAAAGATGAAATGGCCAAACTTGAGCAACAAAATGGCATCCTAGCTTATGCTACTTTCAAACCAAGCAAATGAAAAAAAATGAAAAAGTATGCACTTCCCATGATTATTACACAAGGAATAAACAATATTAATAAATTATGTTTTATTTTTCTTAAGTTGCGTTGAGAATATGGTTCTGTTTAGATCAATGAAGATTCCTCTCCCAAAGGAATATCATTTAATTATATAAATATATTAAGTATATATATCTCAATATACAACAGTTTTTGCCTTTATAAATTACGTTAATCCATCCAGATTAGGTACCAATTTAGGCTAATAGATGGGCTTGGGATTTAGTTTTATTAGTTTTTGCAATTACTCTCGAAAAGTGATGTCCAGCATGCACGGTTTTTAAATTTCAGTATTTAAATTTTTTTCTTTTATCATATTCTTTGTTAAAAGAAATTCAAGCCATTAAAGTTTAAAAGGGCATGCATAGAAAAGATATTGAATGATAGATATTAAAAAAAAAAAGGAAAAATTATAAAAATTTTAATCAAATTCTTAATACTTTATTATTTCATAATCTGATAAAAATAAGATATATTTATTCAATCAGGTTATAGAATTTGTTTGATAATAATGGACCATATATATATTATCCCAATATTTTTAATTATTTAATTTATTTGATATTTAAATTTTAAAATTTTAAAATTTTAAAAATTTATATATGTTTATAAATATATGAATGTCTATTTATATAACTATAGATAAAATATTAATAATATTGTTAAATTCAAATATGATATTCCCAAGATATTCGGACTAATAAATATCAATTTTAGTAGAAATATGAAGCATTCATTGATACGATGTAGATAACTTTGAATTAAGCTCAAACAAAGCATGAAGATTATTTTTACTGTATTATTTAAAAATTTCACAAATGACGTTTATAAAAAGATATATATTCAGTTTAATATATTTAAAAAATAAAAAATAAATAAATGAGATACATATTACTTCACAAACCCGATTTATTAAATTTTTTTTCTTTTCAACGCAAGTGTATGAGAGAATTATAGAAAAAAAACAAAGAAATTGAAATCAATTTCGGAAGTTTCGTTTGGGTCATAAAATGAAATGCTTATTTTATTCATGGATCATGCTATAGCATGATGAGGGATGGGGAGGCTACACAAGATAGCCAACCCAAAGACTAAAATTGTAATTCTCAACATAGCAACTTATTGACCAAATTGGGAAAATATAGTTGAGAGTTTAGTACTTAGCAGCCACACACACAAAGTCCAGCTGTGCACTTATTAACGGTGCAACCATGGCAAAGGCTAACACAATCGTCAGGTCTCTCGCATTGAACTGGCTTTTCTTGCTTTATTGAGGCGGCACAACACTCACAAATGCCACGGTTGCATTCGTTAAAGAGGCATCCCTCGCATATATCGTCACAATCAGAGGGTTTTTCGCATATCTCTGGCTCTGGCACTTCTCGTTTTATGGAGGCGGCACAGTGACACACACAGAAACCAGCCGTACATTCGTTAAAGGGGCACCCACATATATCGACACAATCCGAGGGTTTTTGGCATTCCTGTGCCTCTGGCACTTCTCTCTTTATGGAGGGGGCACAGCCACACACGCAAAGACCAGCCGTACATTGGTTCACGGTGCACCCATGGCATCTTTCGACACAATCCGAGGGTCTTTCGCATTGCCTTTGTGCTTCAATTTCTTCATTCAAACCTACAATATTATATATTTCATTAGTTACATAATTAAAAGTACAAACCATCAACTAAGCATACATGATATAAATCAAAATATACTATTTTATATATCGATGATGAAATTTTTAATTTCAAAAAATCAAAACAACAGGCTAAATAATGAAAATTATATACATATATATATATATATTTAATTTATTAATTAATTTTTATTTTTCATAAATATACTTTAATGGGGCACGAGCACAGATAACAATGCTTTAATGCACTCGTAAGTTCAAAATTTTCAATGACTATATAAGACAAATTTTTATATGTATACAAAATAATATTAGAAACAATAAGCAAAAATAATCCAAGTCTCTAATTAACATGGTGCTAGTTTATTACCTGTTTCAGAATTTCAAATTTGAGAAATTTAGGTTTATGTTAAGTATTTAATTCATTGTTAATAAAAATTTTAGACTTCACAAACGGAATCAATAAAAAATGGATATATTCTGAAAATACATTAAAAATAAAAAAACTAATTAAAAAATAAAACATGCAACAACATATAATCTTGTTTATAAAATTAAAAACATTTACCATTAATTTATCAAATTCAATATATATAAACACAGACACACACACACACAAGGTGAATTAAAGAGATTGAGAGACTTGCATGATCCAATTACTATCAAGGCTAGTAAGAAGGGCAGCTTGAGATTAGCAGTCCTTTCCATTTTGCTTTTAGAACTTAGTAGTACAGATTGTTTTTTTTTTTTTTAAATGAATTTGACACTTACTATTGAATATGTGTATAATATATACATAGTTGTTTCTTCTATTAGTTATGGAAATTGACCATTATACAAGGTTATGTTAAATACAAATCGGAAAGACTCCCATAGATGGAAATGAATTTGCCAATTTGGTAAGTTTAGATATTTGAAATTGCAAAAAGGATTACATGTTGATTTAGTTTTGGAAAGAAAATCGATAAAATTAATTGGTGATTCATAATATTTAATTAACATTTTATGTTTATCCATAATCTTTACAGTTACTTTTATTTATCTATAGCTTTTAACTTTTGAGAACTATATTTACCATAAATAATTTTTCAAAAATTTTATTATTCATCAATTTTTTTGTTAGAAGTAAAAAAATAATAATCTTATATAAAATTATAAACTAGGGTCTCTGGTAAAAAAGAGTAATCATCATACGTGTATGGCCTATAATGTTGATGTGCAGAAAGACTTGAAAATTTGCAAAGTGTCTCTGATAAATGTATTTTATTTGATTAAAAAAAAAAACTAAATTGGTTATAATTACTTTTCTACTATTATTTGCATTATAATCCTCTAAATTAAATTTATATTAAATGCAATAAAACTTTAATTGTCATCATTAATACATAGAATAATTTTTTTTTCAAATATAAATATTTAATGGTTGAATTATACTTATGTTAAAAAAATCACTTTCAAACTTTTCATAACATAAATTTATTATTAGTTTCACTTTTTAAGCTATATACGTATATATTAATTTTAAAATAATTGATAGATTATCGAATCAATTAAAATAAAGTATGATATACCATATCAAATGAATTCCATTATCATTATTATAAATTAGGTTTGACTATTCTAATTGTTAAGCGTAAATTATTCTCAATTTAAAAATATTATTACTTTTAATTTGATTCTTAATTTCATTTTAATCAATTATTAAATACCATTGTCATAAACAAAAATGTATAAACTTGAATTCAAAGTATATTCGGTATATTCTATAATTTAATTTTCTTTTCTTTCAAATCATAGTAATTGACCACATTAATTGTATTTATAATTATGTGTTTTGATCTTACTATAAATACCTTGCTATAGAATATATTAGACACTATTGCAATTTATTTGTACAAATGTTGTTTCTTATATTTGTTTTTTTTATGATTTAATCATCTATCGAAAATTTTCATTACAGGATTTTATCATGAAATAATTTGATATTTTAACATTTCTGTTTTCAAAATGATTATGTAATAGGTTTTTTTTTTTTTTTTTTTAAGAATTTCTTTTATGGATGCTTATCAAAATTACGATACAATACATGCCAAATTAAAAAGGAAATAATGCAGGTAATTTGGATTTGATTTGTTCATATTTAAAACATACTAAAATTCTATATAAAAAAAGACTAAAATATTTTTTATATTATATGAGTAATCATTTAAATGGAATTTTTAATTACTAAAGACTTTACTCAATTGGGCTGAGCGGTGGATCCTTCAGACCTGTTTTAATCGCCGATTTGATATTGGGTAATATAATTGATCCCGAGGGCTTGATCATGAAAATTATTATTATTATTATTATTATTATTATTATTACTACTACTACTACGACAGATCATGAAAATCATTGCAAAATTGCTTTGACATGGCTGGACTATACTGCATTCATGAAAATTATTACGAAATTGTTTTAACATAACTATAGTCCACCTCTAAACCCAAGGGTTCCATAGAGGATTAAAAATTATTTAATTATTCTTTTAAAACAATTCATTAAAGAAGGTAAAGCATTAATTAATTGTTTTTAAATTATTCATTTTTTATATATCATCAACAACATGACGCCAATATATATACATATATATATGTATAAATACACACATGGCCAAATATAGCCCTACAAAGCTAGAGAAGGAAAAAAAAATTGTGCAATACTCGGAATTAAAACAATCCACAAAAAGGGAGAAGACTGGACTGAAAATTGACTTTATTCTTTGGTAAATTACAAGTCTTGCTTCTCATTTCATCATTATACAAAAAGATACTTCTTTTTTTTTTTTTTAAATCAAAGAGATTCAAATAAAAAATGCTCGAGATAATACATGCATTTGATTTTAAATTAAACAAAGTTCCATTTAATTGATCTTTTATTATTTGTTTCTTTTTTTAATAATTAAAAAGGAGGAATAAACAAAAACACAAGAGCAGAACAAGGTACTGATTACTTTCAAACGCAGACATTAAAAGACAAACCACTCTTTTTGTTTTTTAAAATATATATACACATATATATATATATATATATATATATATATATGTCCCAACAGCAGAAAGAGACAAAACAAGGATTCTTTTATCTTTATTCGCAAAGTACTCTACTTCCATCACACAAGGAGTTCACTCTCAAGGCCAAGCTCCCACTGCATCTCCCAACCGCACCAGGGCTGAGATTTCAGCCTTGCAGACCAATTATACCTATGAAAATAACAATAAAATTAGATCAGGCAATCAAGAGGAGATAAGAAAATATTTTCGCAAAATTATTGACCACATAAAATTCTTTGGGATGTCTCTAGAAAACCACAGTTAATAAAAAAATTGAAAAGGTTTCTTCAAATGTGATCAAGATAGATAATTCACCGCAAGCTACTCTGCCACCAGCATTTCCTGTGGTTTTGCTAAGCTCGTGGCCCCCTGCAAATATAAATAATCGCAGTAACGTAAAATGACTATAGCGCTGGATATATCGCCAACTAAAATAGAGTAACAGATAAATGATCGATTAAAATAGAGAATAATGCCCCTAATATCCGAATCCATTTCATGGTTCTTGGTAATAATTAAGCTTAAACTACAGGCATCCAATTAACTAGCTAACATCACCTGCTAGGCTAAGCTCCACAGACAAAAGCATGACCCATAACCCATAAGTGATATTAATATTCAGATTTCATTTTTCCCCGAGGAAGAGAAGATTGTGGGTAGAGGATGATCAATTCTAGAAGTCAACCACTTGCTAACTAGTGTTCCCAGCATAGGCACAACTAAGTATAAGAGAAGCAAACAACTTAAAGAGACTCCAAATTTTGAATTATTACCCTTGCCAAGATCATCAGGATCTGCGTGGACAACAACAGCTCTTCCAATAATGGAGTGTGGCCCACTCAGAGGAATCTACCAAGTATGGAAAACAGCTTTCAGAAATGAACTTAATTAGATCACAGATAAGGCAGAAAGCATATGAGAAAGAAAAGAATGTAAGCACAAAGCAATAAGAATTCAACAAAACCTGTTTGTCAATAATAGAGAAACTTGCAGAGCCTGGACCACACGAATAATATAAAAGTGTTAACAACACGAGGTACGAACACTAAAAACATACAACTGAAAAAAGTTGATACAAAACAAAGAAAAGAAAAGTGAATATAAAATTTTTGGGCGTTAGCAATGAACTGTAAAGCTTGTGGTCATTGACAGCAAGCACATATTCATACCATCATCACCAACAGTGATATTTCCTAGATCACCAGCATGGCGATTCTCATCATCTGGGGCACCATGCTCTTTTCCAGCAGGGTTAAAGTGAGGTCCTAAAACCAGAATAATTAGACAGTAAAAATCCCAAAAACAATTACATCAGAAGACTAAAATCAATGAAGCCAACTTCCTGTCTTTCATTTTCTTTTTTCTTTTTCCCTTCTAACTTCTAACAAAAAGAAAAACAAAAACCAACTTTCAGTTTTTTACCTGTTGACATGCAACCGTTTGTTGTGTCCCCAAGGGCATGAACATGGAACCCATGGAGCCCAGGCTTAAGACCAGAAACATTCCCAGTGACGGTAGTTGGACCTAAAAAGGGCAGAAAAGTTTTAAATAACTTCAAAAAGAAATACAGAAAAAGAGAGACCAAGAGGTCTCCTCAGGGTTGACTTACCATCTCCCTCTTGAGCAAAGAAAACAGTTCCACTAACACCTTCACTGCTGCTAAGGACGGCAACGGCCTTCACCATTTTTCTAAGTGATCTATAATGTAATACACAATCTTAGATATGCCAGTAAATAATTTTACCTAAACGAAAAATATCTTAGAAAGCAACATCAATGAAGATGCAAGAAAAAGCTCAAAAATTATAAATCTGACGGCTTATATAAACCCAAAAGTAAGCTTCTATTTCATCATATCATCAAAAAATTTTAAAACCATTACTTATAAACGCTAGTTTCCAAAAGTTATTAATTATAGAACCTTAGTGTATCAAATAAAGACACATTAAAGCTCACCCTAATACATCTATCAACCTATCTATAAGTGACCTAAACTCAACTAACAAGCAGAGAACTTCAATGGGTTACCAAAATAAAATTAAAAATGCTAAATCTTCACCTAATACAATAATTTCTCCCAAAATGTATTATGTTTTTCGTGGACTATTTTTGAATCATAAAATAGAAAAGAAAAGAAAAAAAACTCTCGCAACTAAGATTAGAATTTAACAAAAAATGAAAAGTAAATATATGACTTTCAAAAAGAAAAAAAAACCACTTACTTTCTTAAGCACAGAATATTCTTCAATATATGTTTTTTATTTTATTTTTTAACTTTCTTCAAAAGTGCGAAAAAGAAAAAGATTAACAGCCTTGATCAAGCTTATATTAAATAAAAAGATAATCGAAAAGAATCCTACATGAAAGCAAGATCTATGTACAAAAGAAGTCCAAGGCAGATCTTAAATAAAAGCAGAAGAATAGCAAATCAAGCTTAAGATAGAGAAATGAATCAGATCATAGCTTTAAAACCCTAAAAATCGAATCGAAATCAAAAAGTGAAAAGACACTAACCTCAGAGCACCCCCGTCACAGTCTATAAAAGAAAACAACAAGAAGAAAAAAAAAATGTGAGAATTGAGAAATGAGCGTGATCTGGGAATTTAATCAATTTATAGAGGAGGGTGGAATCGAATCGGTGAGGAAGTCTTCTAGTAACCGTTTGAGGGTACAACGGTAATTGGGCTATCTGAAATAAATAAAAAAAATAAAACAAAATCTTTTACCGACACAAGCAAGCCCCATAAAATGAGAAGTTTGGCATAGCATTCATGTATATATATATATAAATCCAATTTACTAAGTAATTGTCATTTATTCGTATCGAATTTAAATTATATTTTATATTACATTATTTTTAATTAATTTTTCTGTATTACATTGCATTTAAAATTTTTATATCTACCGACTGCCCATCAGTAAGGCCTATTTCATTAGCTGATATTTTTTGGTGAGAGTTACTCAATAAAGAAAACCATTTCCAAGCCATTCATTATAGCGAACAATATTGTTGAAATAATGTAATAATCTCTCCAGGAAATTTATAGCCAGAAAAAAAAAATTAAATAAAGACAAAAAAGGGAGAATCTTCTTTTTTGAGTCCTACATTTTCGTTGGCAGGAGAAACCAAATATTACAATTTCTTCTTCTTTTTCTTTTATATATAACTCTAGGCAACGACTCTATCCAAGTAAAGGTTATTGGCCATGTAAAAGTAATTCCCTAGAAATGAATGAATGAAAAAATTTCCAGCAGTAATTTTGATGATGACACCTTTTTTGGTTTTAGAAATCTGTCTCAACATGCAACCTGGTGAGGGAGCCTAGCTCCAGCCCTCGCCGGGATGTCTTCCATAACTGGGACTCAAGGCCTAACTTCCTTATCTCCGTAAGCCCACGCTCAACTGCATACACAGGAGAGAAATAATCAAATCAAATATATTTGCGATAAGCTCTTGTTACGTTTTAGAGATTCTTACACATTGCTGCCTAACTCTCTTGCATCATTGGGAAGGACATTATGCCCTGAATTAGGCTCCAAAGGTTCTATCCCACATGAAGATTTGGTTGTGTCTAATCTTCAGGTTAATAGTGAGGATTTGATAAACTATCTTCGTCAAGATATCCTTA
The DNA here is from genome assembly GCA_038381775.1 of Adansonia rubrostipa. Lineage (NCBI taxonomy): Eukaryota > Viridiplantae > Streptophyta > Magnoliopsida > Malvales > Malvaceae > Adansonia > Adansonia rubrostipa. Next base: position 14,481,912 of record JBBYHM010000006.1, read on the forward strand.
TCTTAGGTGGTGTGATGTTGATGGGTCAAGAGATTAATTGGTTTAAGTACCAGATTGATATCAAAGATGTGATGGCTGTGTCAGCGCTATCCCTGAGAATCTTTCGTAAGAAAAATTTTGATGATAATACCTTTCATATCAATAAACCTACTGGAAACCTAGACACTTTTAACCAGACATTACTTCAAACTTTACCATGCCTGAAATTTATATTAGTTTAAGTAGACTATGTTAGCCAGATTCGAATGATCTTAGATACAGATGTGTTAAAATGTGGGATGCTCAATTTTGTTTTATATATTCAAAGGATAATACTTTTATACTTATATTTAAACATATGTCGAACATAAATATCGGATATAAGTACGGTCGGGAAACTGAGAAGTAGGGGTAACACTTTCTTTAAATTAAATACTATAAACTGAAATGGTTATGGTTGGCAAACAAGCAAAACTATTCTACTTATTCTTTACTGGCTAAGGTAACTCTTGAAGTCTAAGCTCAACACGTCCAGGGGGAAGTAGATAAATATTCGCGGTCGTCAAGGTTTCCATAACATGCCAAGGCATGTGAAGAAAGGAAGATGGAGAGAGAGCAAAGTACCATCAACTGCATCATGCGATGTCGGGGAATGTGAACTGCGGTTGATCCACGACTGCAAACGTTCATTTGCAATATCGGGTTCCACTCCATGTTTCATTGCCCTCCTCCAGAAATACGTAAGCCAAGCCTGCGCAAGCATAAAGCAATAAGAAATAGCTCAATGAAGATTCTTTGAAATGATGCTTGCTAGCAAAAACAATATATCACATTTAAATTAGTTTTCAGTTTCGCCATGCCAATCATTTCATAGAAGTTGTCAATTCTTAATGCATTTCACAGATGTTAAAATCTATTTGATTTTGTTTTCTTTCATCAAAACTATATATGTAGGTAATATAGCCTATATAACATGATTTCTTTCATTGAACGTTGAAACCCAAATAGCACCAAATTCAAGCTGCCAAATTTCTACTGATCTTTTATCGATGTTGTTTTTCGAAAGCCAATCCTTCCTCAAGCCTGAAAGTGGACGTGAGAAAAGAATACTCTGCCAACCGGTTCCAGAACGAATCTCATCATTAGATAAATCAATGGCGAAATGCTTTTTCACTAGAATCCAGCACAAAGGTCTTAGTTAAAACATATGACACAATCAAGCAGACTACTGGTCGAATTCCAAGTCCAATTACCATGAGCCTTTGAAATTTCACAACCTTCATACTATTCCTCTTGCTATATGTAAAAGATTCGTCAATTTCAAAATTGTCCTACTTTTTTAAAATACAAAAGGATACCTGTTTTCTCACAATGTTATTACTTCCCTTAAATGACGAGTGTAAAAGCCTTTATCAAAGACCATACACGCAAAGGGAGATGACTAGCTGAAGATTTCTTGCCACTAATCACTTTCAAATTACTTGCAATGAAGATAAACTTGAACATGAGATCCAAGAGAAAACAAATATTGGTAGTAAAAAGTTACATCATACCTGCCTTAATGACATAATAATTTTCTTAGATTAGATTGGAACCTCAATGACATAACACTTTTTTCTTCGTAGTAAAAAGTAGTATAAAGTTACGTCATACCTGCTTAAAACGCACATCTTCAGACTCCTCTTGGCTCAATTCTGAAAGAAAATTACCTTTATTTCAGTGCTTTTGTTTTTGTTTGGTTTAGGAATAGTTATTAGATCTAAAACGCAATTACCATCAGCGGGAGTTAACAAAACACAGGAATAGATGCATAACAAACTCTTTCATTCATAAAAGCCAGGCTGCTAGTGAGCTTAAACGGAAAAAGGTTAACTAACTTACCAAATGCCTCGAATTGACCCTCAATAGGTAGTTTCACCTCATCTACAACCATGAAAAGGGAAAACATTGTCAAGCGACCAACACATCTTCTTGATTTTAAAGCATGCCATTCATGTACAGCCTTGCATTGACAATGAAATGTCAATTTCTAAAGTCGTTATTACATGCCAACGGAATAGCAGATTCTCCCACTATTAATGGATGTCATGTTGTTCAAAAAGGAAAGAAAAAAATATACCAGTTTTTAGAGAAGTCTGGCGTCGATGTTTAGCCATTGCAAATGCAACTGCATCCTCTACCTTCAGAAAAGATAAAATACTTAAAAGAACCACTAAATACAGGGAAAATATTCTTTACGTATACAAAACTGACCATTTCATGTGTTATTATCATTAAAGGGGGAAAAAGCCCATAAGAAGGAATATAGCATGAGCTATTACATCATAACTCCATGATAATGATAATAAGTGAGAATAAAGATGATATCACAATTGCAAACATAAAGAAATGGCAGAGACCTTTAATAAAGCTAGTTCCCTTAGACCTTTCTCCACTAAAAGCATGCTTTCAACATTTCTCTCTCCTGATAGTTCACCAAAGCCTTGCAGGACCTTTTCTCTTTCATCTGAATCATTGTTGGCTGTACGGTATGGAGACAAAAAGAAAGGAGAGTAAACTGAATGTGAGACTCTAAGAAGCAAAAAAAATAAAAGGAAAAGATCATTAAAATATTCATTTTCCAATACTATCAAAAGTCTGATGAAATATTTGGGGTGCATATCAAACGAAATCTTACATGAGATATCCTCCTCTTTGGCTCTTTGTCCAGCAGCTAATACTATTTCAACAGGAAGAGGGGCAACCGATGACCAATATTCATGTTTCACCCCGGCTATATCTGCCTGAATACCTGCAAAATGTGATGTCCTTGAGAAATCTAAGCAGTTCCGTGCAAAACGTACAAAACAGAGTAATGGATTTGCACGTTATAGAAACTGACTGCGATTACAACTTTAATTACACCCTGGGTCACTTGACCAATATATTGAAGTGCAGCATTTAACTTTTATGGTGATTATAGAAGCAGCTGTTTATCCAATACAGCAGCATCAACTCAAAAACAATCAGGAATTCCATGTATTGAAAGATCAAAATTTTACCATGTTCCACACATAAACTCCAATAGCGAGCAAGCCAGCATCTCTTTAAAACAACCTCTTCCTAAGATGAAAACTGCAGATTACGTAACTATGACATAAAGGAGTAAACTGACAGAATGATGTCTACAACATTAAAAATAAACCCAACCATCTCTTCCTCAGTCAGCATCAACCTTTGAGTTACTGTTTGCAGTGATTTGATTTCACACTCTGCTTCATGGAGCTTCTCTAAGACAGCTGTTGTTTCGTCTCTGGCAATCTAAGCTCACAATTTAGGAAGAGATAAAATTATGTTAAGCGAGGACATTTTCCCCTTTTAAGAATGGTGCGAAAGAAAAACTCAGAACATATAACATAAAATTTCAGATTACCTCAGCCTCTGTCTGAAGAGCAGCAATCAGTTTAGGTGTACCACCCTGAGTTTGTGCTGCAACTCTTGAGGCAGCCTGCAAGAAGGACCATGTCACATGCTACTCATCTGCAGTTCATAAACCATGTCCTGACTAACATGTAAGAGTAAAGAATTAAATCAGCACATTGATTTTTGTAAAAAGAAGTCAGTTATAAGCAATAAAGCACGACTACCTAGCCGATGAAACTATTGAAGATGTTAAGAATGAAAAAAGCATGACTTTGGCAACCCTTCCCGCAGATCTAAAGCACACGCCAACGTCTGTGTTTAGCCTCTATTGACTATTCAGATGGCATTTATTTTTATATATCAAGTTCTCATTTTAAGATTTATGCTCAAAATATCGTGCACATGCCTGCTTTATATATTAACAAGCCTCTCTAGTCAAATAAGTAACAGTTTCACATAGAGAGGAAAGATGCGGAAATAAGTATAAATAAACTTAGTACGCACGTACGCACACTTAAAAGAGAGAAGAATGTCTTTTAAGGTTCATTGTTGTTGACTATTAAGTAAGTTTCCATGCATAATGAGACTGATTACACATGCAGAGTAGTTCAAGCTAAGGAAATAGTGGCACTTTTTAGAAGAACAAACCTCCTTTTCCTGCAGGGCTGCCTCCTTTCTGAAGATGAAGACAAATAGCAGGTAAGAAAAAGGAATAATAAATTGCAACATAACGTTAAATTCATGTAAGTCGTGAAGCTTGCCTGCTTTGAAGACGTGCTTCAAGATTTACACCTTCTCCAAGATTAGCAATCTATATTGGAACATGTTATGTATCAATTAAACATATACATGTGTTTGCTAGAGCTGTATAAAGTTCATTCACATATCACTTGTCTAGTTGTCTTTAAACTTTGAAAAGTTTCACCTGTTTCTCAAGCTGCCGAGCTCTTGCTTCTGCTTCCTCCCACCTCTCCTCTGCAAGTTGAAGCTGGGAAGGCAAATATCATGATGGAGCACCAAAACTCACACTACGACAATATTATTAAAATTTTCAATAGGCCAAACGCTTGTTTGGCTAACTTAATGAGTAGTGACACCTGAGTTTTTGGGAGAAAATATTGCTGCAACAGCAACATCCAAATGCCAGTACTATAGAGTTATGCCTGTCATTTGAAGTTTACTGTTGCAACAACTCTTGGATATTGGCCCAGTGCATGAAGATGATGGAGAGCCAAATTGATGTGCATGAGTACAACATTATTTTTCGAGTAAAACTTATCATACAAACTTATTACATTCAACAATATAATAAGTTAAATGATAAAGAAGAAAAGGTTACTGGAATCACCTTTTCAAGTAAACTTTCATTTTGATCCTGTAGCATATCGAGCTGCCATGAAAGTTACACTAAATTATTGGAAGATAAAAAAACTAAACATTTTCCTAAACTTCTTCATTGTTTGATCAAATATACTGAAATTTAAAATGTTCAGACTTCAACAAACCAAATAGATATTTAAAAAAGAAGATATGATGACATATACACCAGCTTTCAAATAATTCCTTAGAAACGAAACACCAAAAACAGTAACTGTGATTAATGGATGCCAGAAGGGAACTCAAATATATTGTACCTCATCTTGCAGATCAGAAGCAGACTGCTGCCTTCCCCTATCTTTCAGGCTGCTCATATTCCCCAACTCTGCAGACAATCTGCTTAAACAATAAATTTTAGAATACTATAGATAAAACAAAGCAAGAACCTAAACCAGTGCAAGGGGCATTTTACAGGATCCCAGGATCTGAGACCTTCACATTATACTTTGAGAAAGATGCATGATAGTGATGGGCTTAAATACTTCCCAGGAGAAGGCATTATGCATTCTTGAATACTGGAAGAGCAGCAGCAAAGCCTTTGTTACCCAACAGAGTGAAAACGTAAGGACCTAACTTTTATATATATTATCTTGTAAATAGATTATACAATAATATTCTTAATGTTGTTTAAAATCACTCAGTCGCTTCTAAATCATGAATAAGAAATGTTGCTCCATTTGATGGCAGATTTCTTCTTTCTCTTTGTAATATATCTAAAGCTTCATATACCAAGTTAAAAGAGAAAATTCATATGATATATCTAAAACTAACAAATGAAAAGAAGGGGGGAGGGGGGAAGAAAGAAGTTGCTGGGGATTATGATGATTATGATATGGATGATAACTTCATCCTTCAAACTGAAATCACACCAGCTTAGAGCTATAAAAGTACCGTTTATCTCTACGACTATCGTTTGAAGCTTCTGTTGGCTTAGGTACCACAGGAACTGTCTTAATTCCTAAATGTTGGCGACCTGAAGCTGTGGAATGAGGAGACAAAGGTTGTTCTAAAGAACTGGTTGATGGAGATAAGCGGCCAGCAGCTGAAGCTTGTCTGGACTGAGGCTGTTCTACAGACAGAGATGATCGTCCAGCTGAAGTGGAATAAGGTGACATGTGTTGATCCCGAGAGTTAATAGAGTGAGATTGTTGGCCACTTGAATAAGCTGATAATGGTTGCTCCTTAGTGTTGACGGATAGAGAGGTTTGATTGCCTGGTGCGGAACGTGTAGTTGATGGTTGATCCTGATTGACATGAATTGACTAATAGCAAATTTAAAGTTACAAGTAAGAATTACATTCATCAGTAATATAAGCATTAAATAAACAAAAAATTTGGACAACTGAGCCAACTGCGTTAGCCGACAAATTACCAAGGGAGAATGCCTTGCTCTTCCACCAGCAATCCCAATGGTTGCTGTGCCACTTACTGAACTATGACTGTTTTCAAGCTCCTCCTCATCGTTGTCCTCATCACCTGGTTGTTGTGCTACCTGTTGCACAGGCCTTTGAGCCATGGTTTTGACCTGTTTTTTTAGAATGGAAGTCCACATAAGAACTCATTTCTCAGTTTCACAAAACTCCAGCATTGGAAACTGTAAAATCTTTTCCTTAAGCTTGCATAATAACTTGTCTACTTGAACAAGAAATTAGCTAAAACAAATTCATAACAGGAAATTACATAATTACCATAGAAGGGCGTGACTGCATTGCCCTACCACGAGCGAGACCAATGCTTACTCTGCCACTAACTAAAAGATCATCCTCATCATTGTCCTTGTCAGATGATTGCCGTGTAGTAACTTGCGGCAGCCGCTTCTGAGCTATGTTTTTAGTCTGCAAAATTATCCACCGTAAGTCCGCTGAGAAAATATTTGGTGGTAGCATCAGGTTTTTTCTTGTGATGCGTTAAGTCACAAAGGTTGCAAACTACAACTAGAAATCTATGAATTATCCTGTTCAATAAACTACATCGCAACTTAACATTAAACTTTCTTCTCCAAACACAATCCAAGCTAAGACCCATATTATAACCAACAGTATGTTCCATTCACCAAATATGCACTGATAAGCAAATAAAAAGGTAAATTTTACACATAGGACCAAATATGCTCGCCAAACAAGTAGTTAACTGAATAAATGCATTTTCTTTTTAAAAAGTGACAACACATTACACATTAGGGAATATCCCCATTGTCCTTAAAGAATAAATCAGTCAATTACTGATTTCCAGTGCTCAAGCACACATGAACAGGTCACTCAATTATTATATTATGACTTAGCTTGTTCACACTCAAGTTCCACTTCCTACCTTGTTGACATGATGTTACATTTAATAGAGAGAGTTCAAGCCTCCAAGCTTATAAAAACACAGTACTTTCATAGCTCCAGAAGTTAAAATGACAAAAAGATAAGTCTAAAACTTTAAGTTTGAAACTTAAGCAACTTTAGGAAAAATCTATTATATGTCCATTCGATTTAAAATCTGTCACAAATGTAACTCAACTTCACTTATCTAATTACATTCATTTTCATTCTTTGAGGATCATTTGACAAACATGTCTAAATCAGATAATCATAGAATTACCGCAGGAGACCGTGGTCGCATTGCCCTTCCACCAGCGAGCCCTATCCTCGGCGTACCACTCACTAAAAGGTCATCCTCATCATTGTCCTCATCAGTTGATTGCTGTGCTGCTCGACTGTGAGCTATGTTTTTGTTCTGGATTTTACAAGATGAGGTAAGAACATATTTATTTGCAATGTGAAACCAGCATGCTACCATGAACGAACTTCAGAGAAGCATAAGAGTCTGAAATACATTACAATGCATGACAAATTGATAACATTGGTCAAAAAATCTAATTAAAAAATTGCAATTTTGACTTGTCAAATGGAATGTGTTGAACTAGTAGAGGTATGTGCTTCTCACTTGATAAGCATGTGCAGCTGGTCTAGCTAAAACCAAATCCATATTAGATAATTACCGCGGGAGAGTGAGATCGCATTGCCCTTCCACCTGCGAGACCTATGCTTGCTGTGCCACTGACTAAAAGGCCATCCTCATCCTTGTCCTCATCTGCTGGTTGTTGTTTCATTACTACTGGTGATCGCCTTTGAGGTATGTTTTTGTGCTAGAATTTACAATGCAAGTCCAGGTAAGAACATATTAACTTGCAATGTCATATGTCGTGAATCATAACACTAGCATATGCAACCATTGACAAATTGAGAGTTTGAAGCATCATAAGAGTTTTCAGAATGCTCAACGAGTCATGATCAAAGTAAGAAAGTGTCTTTTAACTTGCCTAATTCAACTCATTCATTTTTTCTACTTAAAAAACATAGCGTAGGTCTATCTATACCAAATTCGTATTAAATAATTCAATATGATTACCATAGGAGAGCGCGCCTGCATTGCTCTTCCACCAGCAAGCCCTATACTCGCCCTGCCACTCACTAACATGTCTTCTTCATCATTGTCCTCATCAGCTAGTTGTTGTGTCATTGCCGGTGGAACTCGCCTTTGAGCCATGTTTTTATTCTGAATTTTACAAGTTAAAAAACCCAGCTGGTAAGAAGTAAGAACTACTTATTTCTGGATTGTCCCCATTTCAGGCATAGCCTAATAAATGTTGAAAATGTCCATTAGAGAAAAATGTCCACGCCAGAACAGATGATGGGGTAAGTTTCTTAGTCCATTGTTTCTTAAACTGTTGTATTTTATCCAATTCACGTTACTTAACCTACATGTATCCTGTTCTTCTTGAAAACTTCATGATTCATACTGATATGAAACTTTAATCACAAAATTAATGTAAAAATTTTTCAAAAACATAATGCTTCGAACACGTACTCATATCGCATACCCTATCCCGAATCCATGTAACATTAAATTACCATAGGAGAGCGAGCCCGCATTGCTCTTCCGGCAGTAAGTCCAATGCTTCCCGAGCCACTAGTGTTATTATAATCAAGCTGGTCGTAATCATCACCATCATCTTCCTCATCGTTTTGCTGGTGTGCCATAACGGCCGCCAGCCTCTGCGCTGCCGCTTTCGTTTGCGCTTTCCTGGCGTTCCCCATGCTCCCGTAGCTTGATCCCGACCGTGTGTGGCGCTGCATCGGCGAGGACGATGTCATTGGTGACGATGGCGTCACAGGCGTCTGTGGGGTGCCCTGTTTTCTCTCGCCTGCCAACCTCCTCCTATCCATAGTCACTGCAATAAATAAATTGGAAGCAAAAAATGAAAAAAAAATTCGATCAATATTGAAAGAAATAGATACAAAAAAAAAATTATGGGTCGAACTTAAAACTTACCAGGATGATCAAAAAGGCTCTTAATTCCAGTAAAAGGTAAGAAAAAAAAGCATATTTCGATTCTATGACACAAAACGGGAAATAATGAGAAACTGTGATTGGTTTAGAATAGTTTACGGGGAAAAATTTTAAAGTGAAAACCGGTAAACAAAAGGAGCCGATGGTTAAGGCAAAAAAGGAGGGAGGTTTTAACGGTCGAATTTTGTTGCTGTCGTTGGTTTTTCATTTTTTTTGAGTTGAAAGATTTCTTATACATTTCAAATGCGTCCTTCTGGGGTTAACGTCTAATTTTATTTTGTTGAGGAGTATTTTTGCAATTACCAAAATGCACGGTTATGCTTGTTGTATCATGCCCATGGCGTAAATGATATACTGTTCTTGCAATTTACTTGGATTTAGCTAAAAAAAATTAACTTGTTTAGGTAATTGTTTGAGTCGAGTTTGAGTTTGAGTAACTCGAGTTATCAAACGATCTAAATTTAAGTATTTGAATGCTTAACTCAAATAGCTAGTAAGTTTAATCGAATTTTTTAATTTTTAATTAGTATTAAAAAATCTCAATTAAAACTTGAATCTAAGCATATGAACAAACAATAGAGTTTGAAATCAAACACAAAAATCGAGTTTTTTTTTTGCTAGATAGACAAGTCTAATCAAAAAAATTTAAATAATTCGATTTTTATCTCAAATTAAACTTAAAATTTTAAAATAAAATTCTATCGAACTCGAATTTTTTATAACTTAAATTTGACTCAACTCAATTATGCCCTTATTTTGTCCATCATTGCAATCCTAAGTTAAAAACCCAAGATTAAGTTGCAAGCAAAAAAAATTACGGGTATTATTTTATTAGAACTTTAAATTCTTTACAAAATATAAAATTCCTAGTTTTTAATACCAAAACATTAAAAAAAATTATGGAATACGTTTCGGAATATAAAAAATAAGATTTTTATCAGAAATTTCAAGAGATAATATAAACAAGGAAATGATATGCAAAGAGTGACATTACAAAAGAATCCTTATATGAAACCTAAAAAGGAAAAAAAAAAAAAAGAAAGAAATTCTTAAAGAGCCCTTTGTGGTGATAGAAATGTTTAAGCAAAATCATTTTTTTAATTATTTTAAGCTATATTTTTCTAATGCATACTATGCTAGAATTGAAATTGTAACAAAACATTTGCTTTATATTTATTTTTACTAATTATTGGCTTATTAAATATTAAGTCAACAACGACTTCTACCAACTCAACTGATTGAGCAATGAAATTAGTATCTTTATAATTTATATATTTAATCTATTTTTGATAAACCAAAATTAAAATAAAAGTTAAAAAAAAGATACCATTTTATGTAAATTCCTTCTAAGTAAATTTTCATTTAACCAAATAAAACAATGACCTTTATAAATTTCTAGTATTTTTTTTTCCCGGGGGCAAAAAAATGAAGAACAACACTTTGTTAATACAAAATTTAAATAAAATTTTCAATTTTTTAATTATATAAACATAAACGATATACACATTATTAAATGTTTTAAAATCTTAAATATAAACATGTATCATGTCAATCATATTTAAAAGTATTTAAACAGATTGTGTTGCATTTATATACTATTAAACTTGTTTTTATATTAAACGTGTTATATTTATACCAAATTCGAAATTATTAAATCCATGAGCCCCAATTTTGGATGCTTTTCGAATTCCATAAGACTTGAAATTGCTCCATTGCTTTCTTGCATTTCAGATATACAATTTCACATTCTCATGTAAATTTCTAAGATAGTGTTTCTTTGATGTGTTTTGTCCAAATGTATACTACAAAAAAGAAAACGAAAAGAAAAAAGCACAAGCAGCAATAAAAAACTGAACCCTAAACCTGTTCTTTTACTTGCTTTTGAAACACCAACACTGTTTTTTTTTTCTACAGAAGGGAAGCGATCAATAGTAACAACCTGTTGAAAAATGCTGGAATCTGAAAAATGAAACGAGCAAACAAAACTGAAAGAAGAAACATAACCTAAAAAAAAGAGGAAAAATATATAATACAGTAAAGGCTAAAGGTCTTGTCCAGATAGCAAGAAAGGAAAAATACATAGTACAGTAAAGGCTAAAGGTCTTATCCAGATAGCAAGAAAATGTTTTTGCTTCAATGACAAAAAAATTCTGAATGAAAAATCCACTCTTACAGCAGCATTATGGTGCAACATTTCTCGAAGATATTTGTTTACGTGCATATACAGAAACAAACTCCATTTTCATTCAAGTATAAAGTGACCATTTTGCTGTTCAGCATCCAATTAAACAAACATGGATAAGTTCAGAAAACACAAATTTAGAATATCTAATAACAAACAGTCCAACAAAACGGAAAAACATTTCCTCTAGATAAAACATTGCGTGCTAAAATGACAAAGTTTCTTCACCTTGACAGGAAGATGGCAGTTGGATTTCCAGGGGATGGGGGATTCTGCTTTAGCAGGGATGCAAGAGGACCAGCTTGAACATAAGCATCAGGGTCAGTGGCTGACAATACTTCTACCTCTTCAAGACCAAGTTGTCTTTTGATCAAGTCCAAGTTCTCCTTAAGGACCTCAATCTCTCCAAAGGGCAGCTTCAAATCCAGGGCTTGGACACCAATTTTAATTGCCTCATCCTTCTTGAACCTCAAGAATGGCATACAACGTTTCTGGATCTGTTTGAAGTCTGCTGCCTGACCAACAGTGCTCTCCTGTAATGCTTTCATTATCTCCCCATCTGATGCAAAACTACGGATCTTGCTGTCAAACTTGCTTTGGAGAATCTGCAAACACTCAGCTTGCCATCCATCAAATTGCTCATTCACGAAGATTAGGCCTTTTAACCTGTCCTCATTAAGTGCTGTAACTGGAGCCCCTTTCTTATTAGCTTTCTTTGAGCCCAAAATCTGCTTCTGGAGCAGCTTTCTCATTAACACAATGGAATCTTGCAAATACTTATTGGCACTCTTGAGTTTTAGATCTGGAGAATCTGCTGTGGGCCAGCCTGCTTTCACTACAAAGCCATCCTTCTTTAAAAGCTCTCTCCAAACAAATTCCGCATAGTGAGGACAGATTGGAGTGATAAGCCTAGTCTGCACATCCATAAAGCGCCATACCAGGTCACGGTTCATGCCCCCACTGCCACAAGAGAACCTATATTCATCCCTGGCAGCTTGAAGATCATAAAAGCCAGTTTTGAGAGCATCCCGGAACATGTAATCCCCATAGTTCTGCTCAGTCATTTTGACAGCTATGTTTATCTCATTTTCAAACACCCGATCAGCATAGGTAGACGGGGGTCCTGTTCTCAATGACGATTCCACAGCCAGAATCTCTTCCATCCATGCAATCTCCTTTGTAAGCCGTAAGATTGCAGCATTGGCCGTCTCAAACACAAAGTTCGCATCATCTACGCCATCCCCAGCATCAGCCAGAGAGAATCTTGTAGCATCAGCAGAGAATTCCTCAATTGCCTGGTGCAATGTCCTGAAATTTCCAGTAGACTTGGACATCTTCTCCGAGTTGAGCATAATATGTCCATTGCACCTGAATCCACGAGGCCAGTGATTCTTGGACATGATTGCGGTGTGGTTGTAGATGCAAAATGTCAAATGGTTCTGGATAAGGTCTTTTCCAGAGACCCTAAGATCAAATGGATACCAGTATTCAAACTCCTGCTTCATCTTATTAAGAATAGAGGATGGGATATCTGAAGATTTGGGATACGAACCACCACAGAAGAGAAAATCCCAGACCTCATCAGTCATCTGTTCAGGTTTAACCAGATCAGCGCTTTTTCCATACATGTCCCCATTTTGTAAAAGATGAGCAACTGTGTAATATGCCATATAAATGGTTGAGTCAGATAATGACTCAACAAGGAATTCTTCATCCCAAGGAATGCGAGTCCCAAGACCAAAGGATCGTGAGCAAGCCCATTGGTTCAGCCACCCTAAAGTGTGTTCAAAGCCATGCCGTGTCTCATCAGAGTACAGATTCATGTTGGATAAGCACTCCTCAGACAACTTTTTCCATTCTGGTTCCCCATATGTGATGTACCATTGATCAGTAAGAGCCACAACACACTCATCACCAGACCTTGACATGACCTTCTTCTCAGGCTCACTGTAAATTATTGCCTGGCCTGTCTCAATCAATCTGGTCCTTATCAGTGGCTTAGCTTCCTGAACTCTTCTTCCAGCATACTCTCCAACAATCATAGTTCCCTCTGTAAAACCTCTCAAGTATACCAACCGCTTTGCCTCAGCAAGCTTGTCTTTATCATTCTGACTTTTAATTTTAAGATCCACGCAAACTTTTTCAGCTGCCCTATCTCCAAACTCTGGAATGTCAATGATGGGTACAATCTCAAAAGGCAATACCCACTCATCTTTCACCCCGAACTTTGCCCGAAAAGCAGGTTTTGCTTTCAAATCATGTAAGGCCATATAATCATCAGGAGCATCACTAGGAACACTAGTAACTATTCCTGTACCTTTGTCAGTTAGGATGGTCAACATTGGAAGCGCATATATGATCTCATTAAATGAGAGAGGAGACTTCACAGGAAGACCAATCAGATCATAACCAGTCAGGTCAACCAGGCAAGTAGGTTTCTCAGGAATACGGGAGAGCTTCTGATAAGCAAGGTTGAGTGCTGCTCTCTCAGTCAGAATAAATACCTCAGTTTCATTGATTTCAAAGGCTCCATATTTCCCATCAGGCAATACCCAGCAGTTTGTTTGCCCGTACATGGTCTCAGGCCTCAACGTTGCAGCAGCCAAAAACACTTTTTTCCCTTCCAAAACACGCATTTTGGCTGGAAAAGGTGGCACCACTTCCATTTTAATAATAGTATACTCCTGAGGCTGAACTCCTTCACCAGTTGCCCTATCATGATCAGCACATGGCTGACCATCCAAGGGAGAGTATATAGTATACCTCTTATCTTTAACAATCTTACACATCGATTTCAACTTCCTCATCTGCCACTTAACAAAAGAATCGAAAAACGGATTCATATCCGTAGTCACAAACGACCTTCTCCAATCACAACCTAATCCAAATGCCTTAAGGTCTTGAACAGCCAATGGCGGAAAGAACTTCAACCATTCGTATGGGTTCTGAAATTTCGATATCTCACTGTCTGAAAGTCCAAAACTCCTCATAATTTCCCATTGAAACATCTGTCCACTAGATTTAGACGTTGCTTTAGACTTTTTTCCTTTAAACTTATCAGGTACTACATCGGCACCTTCATTTGTTTCAGATTCTTCCTTTGGGTTTGGTTCCTCTACAACCTCATAAGGGAAAACGGGTGGATCTCCAAATTGTTGGATTTCTCTAGCAAGTTTATCAGCAGAAGCCTTGATTGGCATACCAGTACAATGAAAAGCAAAAGGCAACAACACATTGGCACCTCTTAATCTATGGTAAGCAGCAGCAAACTCGAGTTTCGAAAGAGAAAATGCATGACCCAGATGTAAAAAACCATTCATATACGGAAAAGGAAAGTTCCCAAAAAATTTTTCACCTGGTTGAGGTGGTTTTTCATTAGATTCTGCCTTGAAAACATCTTTCTCATCCCACCATACTCTAACCTTGGACTCGATCTCAAGTAATTTGTCCCTCCTTGCATAGCTCTTGCCTCCCTCTGTTGCCATCTCGTGAAACTGATGGAAACTGTTTAAAACCAAAACAAAATCCAATTCATAAAAAATAAAAAAAGAATGACAATGAACAAAGGAAAAAAAACACAAGAATCTTTGAAAGTAAAGTACCTGAGTTTATTGAGGAAGATGGCCTTGAGCCTACGGGCGGGCTCTCGAGATCGAAGAATCTTTGCTGAGTAGAGGCGGTAAACAGAGGAAATGGGTGGAAGAGATGAGGAAGGATAAAGAAGAAATGAGGGAGACGGCGTTGAATCTCAATTTCACCAACAGGGTTCGTTTCTTAATTATTTTTCAAGGTTTTTAGGGTTTTAAGAATTATCGGCTTTAAACTAAAAAGGCTTGCCCCAACTTTTTTAATAAATCACGACACCGACTAAGAGTAACGAAATGGCCCAATTTCTTCGACTCTTTTTTATTTAGGCTGAACCAAAGGCCAATTAGAGGAAGCAACTAACTGTTGCCAAGTCTCGAACTTTTGCTTTAGTCCAACCCGCATTTCATGCCATTTATACAGCACATGATTTTTTAGTTTTAAAGATTGAAGAATACTTTTTAAAATTTATAAGATTATTTTTTTGGTATTTTATGAGAAAAAAATTTAAAAAAAAGTAATAATTAATATTTATTAAAAAAAGTGAAATAAAAAAATAATTTCAAAAGAAAAATAATAATTATTAAAATTATTAATAAAAAGATTATAATAATATTTTTACTTTTATTTTTATTTGCTTTGGGTTGCTTTTTTTTTTAAAAAAAATTATGTTCGTATCCATATTATTTTTTATTTTTAAAATATTACAAAATTTTATATGTGAATAATACATGTTATTTTATTTACACTTTTATACATTCGTTTATTCATATAGTATTCATATAATTTTTCGTATTGTGTTTTAATTACTTTTATATATATATCGTATTCATGTTATTTTTATATGTTTAAAGTATTATAAATTTATATATAAAATTTTCACATTAGTTAGGTGTTTATGTATATTTGACATGTTCATTTATTCGTATTGTATTTATATTATTTTTTTTATCATGTTTGTATTATGTTTTAATTTATAACTGACATATATACTATACATATAAAAAAAATATGATGTTATATATTTTAAAAGGGGTAGTCTCTATGAAAACTTACATATCAAATTTTATGTTTATATCAACCCGTTTGGTAAAAATTTTATTTTATTAATTATTTTTAATTATTTTTAATTATATATTGAAATGCTTAATCCATTGATCCCCTCGGCAATTTATATGTCAATTTAAAATTAATTTATTAATTATTTTTAGTTTTATATTCAATTTTTATTTTTATTAATGGATTGATTTTCACCGTAATTCACTGGTTGATTTAGAATTGATACTCGACCTGCTCAAAAAAAATAAAAAATTATTCTATTAATTATTTTTAATTTTTTATTTAAGTTTTTTTTTTTAATTTTTAAATGAGATATTTAAAGAAGTTGTTTTGTACATAACCTATAGGTTTATTTACGACATGTACATAACAAGCACATAATAAAATTATTTTATTAATTGATATTTTTTATTTAATTTTTAAATAATATATTTAAAATTTTGATCTATAGGTTGACTTACGACTTGATTTAAGATCCGTACCTAGCCCGTTTAGTAAAAAAAATTTAAATTTTATCTTATTAATTATTTTTATTTTATTTTTAAATGATGTATTTAAAAAATTGAACCTCACATTAACTCGCGAATCAATTAAGAATTCATACCAAATTTGCTAAAAAATAAAATAAAAATTTATTTTATTAATTACTTTTATTTTAATTTTAAAAGTTTTTTATAGGGATTAATCCATATGTTAACTTGAAGGTCAGTTTAGGATTGATACTTAAGCCGACAAGTGAAAAAAGTTTAAAAATATTTATTTTAATTTTATTTTTAAATGATATATTTAAAGTAATTGATCCATATTTTAACTTATGGCTAGATTTAAAATCTATATCAAATTTAAATAAATAAATATTATTTAATAAAATTAAATTTTTATTAAAATTAATTAAAAATTTAAAAAATTTAAAAATATCATTAATTATTTTTTTAAAATGATGTGCTTAGAGTAATAGATTTGCTCGATAACTTTAAATCAATTAAAATTTATATCTAATTTTATATACATATTTATTATTTAATAAAATTTAATTTATAACTAATTTTTTATTAATAAAAATTAAAATTTATAAAATAAAAATAATCCCTAGCAAAGCGAGGCGTAACACTAGTTTTTTTTTTTTTTTAATTCTAGGGCTAAATCCTTTTGAATATTGATGAAAAAAAAACTAAAAAAAATCATTGAATTATTTATTTTTAAATAATTTTTATATTTTTATTTTATTTAAATAAACCTTTATTTTTTTTTCATTTGTATCTAAAAAAAATCTTTCATTTCAAATGAAAAATTGATTTATATTAAGTGTGTATATATTAAAAATTAAGAATTTATTTATGTTCAAATTAAAAATTAATAATTTATTTAAGTTGAATTATTTGGGTACAATGGTATAAAGCAATGAAATTCACAAAAAAAAAAAAAAAAAAAAAAAACTAACTCCTAATATGTTACATCTCACAAGAAACGTACATTTAACATTGAAAACAATAAGGTATCACAAATGATTTTAATCTAAAATTATTAAAATTTTAATATTAAATATATAAACTCAGTATTCAAATATTGAACTCAATTGATTAATGTATGTTCTCTCGTTGAACGAGCAGAGTTCAAATAATTTTTTTTCAAATCTTAAAATTCAACTTTTACTGTAAATTTTGCAAAAATCAAAAGGTGACTAATATTTCAAATCCAACCATACACCTATTTTACTATTAAAATTGAAAGAACCTTAATTATTGAGCAAATCGGCCATTTATTGTATAAATATTTTTTACTGCTCTATATATGAACTCGATTATTTTGGTCAAAAACTTATGTATTACTTTTTTATGTAAAGGAAATTATAACTTAAAAAAAATATAGTAAATATTAAAATTTTAAATGCAAAACTATGATATTTAGATCGGGTATAAATTCATTGCAATGCAAACTCACCAATATCTTAAGCATCCAGTGAATAATCTTACAACATATCCTCCTAATTGTCAAATATGATTTTCCAACATAAAAACATGGACGACTTTAAAACTATTTTATTGTTATCAATTGGATTTTCCATTACCATAATAACTGATGGATTCAGTTACCGGATGGTTACCCCAAAAAGACTTTCAAATCCATTGCTATCCAACTTGTCTGTATCATATAACAAAACAGTTATTCTCTATTTGTACCACAAGGTGCCAAATGTTTCATATAAAGACAGTTTCCTTAACCTTCGATTAATGCCTATCACGTTGGAACATGGATCAACTGAGTAAGCCTGCATTTTCTTTTGACTTCCATTTGTCATCCTAGTTAGTTTGCACTTTGCAAGTTCTAATAATTTATATTACATTGATTTGGATGAGTGTTAGATTTATGAATATAAGTTCTGATATAAGTATATTTATTTATTTTTATATTTGATTGATCATATTTTATATATTTGTTTGAATATATGTCGGATAAAAAATAAGATACGAATACTTTAAAAAAAATAAGTTCGGATAACCTACATGAAAGCAATTTCATCGCTCAAAACAAAGCAGGATTCTGCTATACAAAAGTACAAATATGATATTACAGCCAAAACAAGACAAGAAAACATAGGAAAAAAAAAAAAAAACATTAATGCACAAAGATTCTGCTTGATTCAGCTCCCAACTTTGGCAGCAGATGAGTTCATAGGTTTGTTTTGTAACATTGGAAAGACAGTTAATTCTTATCTGTTCTTTTTTATTTTCTTGTTTTTCTGGTGAATCCTGAACATCCTTCACATTAACACAATCGCCCACAGCAGGATTCAGGAAACATATTTAAATTAAATTACAATAAAAATATAATTGCAGACAGACGGCAAAGCTGAAAACATATGTTAAAAATAATTGCAGCATCTGTCAATATCCCTTGGAGAATCAAGAAGACATTCCAGGGACATTGAAAATGTGAAGATTTCTTTGTTTAATTGAAGGATAATAATATTGGATTATTTGGTAGTTAGGGATAGAGTTCTGTATTATTGTTTTTAGCCCATAGTGTTTGACTCCTGGAAAATTTTGCAGGGCAAATTTTACTTCGGTTTATAAAAGATAAATGGCAAAGCCGGCAATGGGATTCTCCAATAATCATTGGCAATTTGCAAAGCCGGCATGTATTTTATGGTGATTTTAGCTATGGAAACCTACTCCACATTAGATTTTAAGGCAAATTAATATTATTTTGGAAGT
>JBBYHM010000006.1:14515449-14530999 GCA_038381775.1 Adansonia rubrostipa
GCGAAAAAACGTGACCCAGATGCAAAAAACCATTCATATACGGAAAAGGAAAGTTCCCGAAGAATTTTTCACCTGGTCGAGGTGGTTTATCATTAGCTTCTGCCTTAAAAACATCTTGTTCTTCCCACCAAACCCTAACCTTTGATTCGATTTCCAGTAGTTTGTCTCTCCTTGCATAACTCTTGCCTCCCTCCGTTGCCATCTCGACAAGAAAAGTACCAGATTTTTACTACAGAGAGGAACATCAAAGAGAAAACGAGATTCTTGTTTTTATGTCTAGGGTTCTGCTTTTATATGAAGGCTGTCTAGGGTTTTATTAGTAATTATGAATTAAAGTTTGACTAGGATAAGGAAAGGTCGGTGGGTGCCTTTAAAGGAACTGCTTTTACATGACTATTTTTTTAGTGAAAAAGAAATTGTAAAGTGGACTTTTACTTTAACTCAGTATTCTTATTCTTAATTAATATATACATAATTTATTTAAAACTATTTTAAAATCAACTTTAAATAATGTTTGAAAGGTTCGATTCAGTTGATTTAGTTTGATTTAAATTTATTTTTAATTGATAAATTTTTTATTTAATTTTAAAATTATAATTATAAAATAGAAAAAGAATTAATTTTTAATATAAAATATGTAAAAAAGAGCTTCAAAAGTCCAATGAATTGGATCGAATTTTGGGCACGCAATTTCTTTTACCATCCCAATTTGGTCCAACTTTAACCATGAATAACTCAGACTATTATTATATATGAAATCAAGTAGGAATTACGTTTTAGTTGTATTTTTAACTCATTTAACCACTGTTTGTATTTCCTTGGCTTACAACACAAAAAGTTAAATCCAGAATTTAACAAAAATCCCAACAACTTTCCGAGTTTTCCTAGATCGAACAAATAAGTAGATTCGAGTTCACAACAAGATTGGCAAATGCTCTAGAGATAGAAGGCTGATAAGCGAATTCAATATGGGCAAAAAGGGCACATAAACCTCCAACTTAGAGTCCTTGGTTGTTTCCAGGGTTTTTTCCAGCTGCGGAGCTTCTCAATAAGATCTGCAGCGTCTTGAACAGTTGCGATGCTTCGGGCATTCTCCTCTGCCACAGTGATTTCAAACGCTTCCTCAAAGTCCATCACAATCTCAACCTGAAACAGCATTCTACCGATCACAACACAAACTGCAGGCAACAACCTTCACATAAAACATAAGTAATTGAAAGAAGGTAACAACAAAAGGGGGGTTAAAGTGAGAAAGAGAGCTTAGGTTTAGGGAATAGCTAACAAAAACAATGCTCATTGTGCTAGTCAACATGCAACAAGAAAATCCAAAAGGAGATACTTATGTCTTTAAAAATTTATTGACTTTCAATATGAAAACATTAAACCCTCAAATCTAAAGTTTAAACGAGATATTTATATTTAAAAATTATTTATTTTTTAAAAATTTTAAATCTAATTCGATTATTATTGAGTTTAACTTGAATTATCAAGTTGAGTTCGAGTACCTTGCAAGCTTAATCAATTTTTTTTACTCTATACTTTTATTATTATTTTATTTTTAATTAGTAACAAAAATAATATTAATTCAAGTTAAAAATAAATAATCAAATTTAAACAGCATAAAAATCTAGCTAATTTTAATTAGGTAAATAAACTTAATTAAATAGACTTGAATAATTTTGTTTTATCTTAAATTAAATTTAAACTTTAAAAATAAATTTATTATTTAAATCAAATTTTAAATTATAAATTTAAAAACAAAACTCAATAAAAATTGCATAGAAATTTAAATTCGGCATTCACCTCAAAATTTGTAGACTAGACTGGACTGGAACTGAATGGTGAAGTTTTTTGGAAAGATAAACTAAAAGTTACAACATCTAAAAGTCAACTATCAATTCATCAACAAAGGGAAGAGTCAACTATGAAATAGAGGTCCTTTGATGCACAATATTAGCCCAAGGCAACTTGAATAGATTGCTGAAAGGAAAATTTTCATCGTTTAATTGCCTGTCTTTCCCTTTCCATGATTCCTTGCTCTGTGTTTACTAATGGCAGAATCGTTTCTGTTCAACATTGCAGAAAGGGCTATGGAGAAAATAACCTACCTTGCTGTAGAAGAAGTTAGCTCGGCATTTAATGTCAAAAGCGATCTGAGAAAGCTCCAGGAGACGATGATGAGCATCAAAGCTGTGCTTTTGGATGCTGAGCGGCAGCAGCACCAGAATGACAGGTTGCGCCTCTGTATGTGGAAGCTCAGAGACATCTTTTACGATGCTGAAGATGTTCTCGACGAATTTGAGTGTGAAGCTCTGCAGAAACAGGTCTCGAAACATCCAATCATCAGCCAAAAGGGTACGATATCTGGCTTCGTGTTCCTTCCCACTTGCATTCTCTGTGAAAATGGGTCACAAAATCAAACAGATCAAGCAGAGGTTAGACACAATTGCCATCGAGTGGGAAAGGTTTAATTTAGGAGAAGGAGGCGACAAAAGACATGTTATTCGTAGGGAGACCCATTCATTTGTGAATTCTTCTGATGTGATTGGTAGAGATGAGGATAGGGAAAACATTATCAATCTTTTGATGAAATCAAGTGTGGGCGGAAACATCCCAGTCATCTCCATTGTTGGAATTGGAGGTCTAGGGAAGACAACACTTGCTTAATTCATGCACAATGATGAAAGGATTATTAGGCATTTTCCATTGAGAATATGGGTGTGTGTTTCAGACATCAATTAGAATAATGTATCTGTATCGTTGTCCCAAACTTATCTCATTGCCCCGAAGCCTGAAATTCCTAACCAAATTAGAACACCTTCACATATATCGGTGCCCAGCAATCAATTTACGCACGGAACCAGAAGGGAAAGAAGACCAAGACCTTCACTTGAGCCTTAAAACCTTTTCAATATGGTGGTCAAATGCATTGACGGATTTGCCACGGTTGCTTCTTAAGTATCTATTAGAACTTTGCAATGTATGCGCATTGATGATTGTCACAGCTTTGACATACTACCGGAGTAGCTGCAAATCTCACTTCACTCAAAAACTCGAGATTAGTCAATGCCGAAGCCTGTCATTTCTTCCAGGGGGAATGGACCGCCTCACTGCACTTGGACAACTAAAAATTGAAGGCTGTCCAACATTGAGTCAAAGATGTCGACAAGATGGGGGTGCAGATTGGCCCAAAATTGCACATGCTGAAGAGGTTAATATTATAGATTAAATCAAGCACCAGATAAGCTGCATACAAAATTTTGCTTCTCCAGTAGAAGCTTCTTCTTCTTCTCTTTCTTTAAAAAGCTTTACGTTGAAATAAGAATTATATTGTCCTCTGATTTATTTATTTTAAGTTCTGTGTAATAAAACGATTTTTATAGAACTAAATGTTTTTTTCCTCATTGCTAATCAAATGCATAAATATTCTTCAATCCTCAATCTGATTTTGGGTTTTAATTGGAGCACTTGTATGTTTAAAGTCGCAGGTACACTAGGAGCATCCAATCAAAATAAGGAAACAACAGGTGAGCTTCATTTATAGCCATAACAATCTACTTTAATTATTGCAATTAAGTTTTTAATTACTAAACTTTCATTCCTTTCCCTTTTTTTTTCCCTTTTTCGCTGCATATCACCCACGAAACTTGATGCTTAGTAATTATGTTACTCTGAATCTTCAAGTTTTTTTAATTATTTATGTCCGATATTTGTTCAATACATAATCAAATATGAATATATAAAATTATAAAATAAAATTTTTAAATATATAAAAATTTTAAAAATTTTAAGTTATTCATATTTGACACTTGTACTAAAATCAAGTAAAATAGCTCGGTATACTTAAAAACTAAATATTGAATTAAAATAAATAACTATCACAACTATATATTTGGTTGCAACCTTTGTCATTTTAAATTTGTGTATCTAATGATGAAGCCAAAAGGTAAATTTTGGATTCAATTGCTGCAAATTTTAAAATTTGATATGTAAACATAACAAAGCTAAGATTTTTATTTCAATATCATACTTAAAGCAATGTTATTTTTCTTTATCGATCTTTTCCAATTGAAGATGATTTTCTTATCTTAGGGCATGTTTTAAACTGGTAGATGTGTTTCTATAATCTACATTCCTGTGATCCAAAAAGGCAAGTAATTCACAGAATTATTAGTTTTTGGATATGAAACATTTGCTGTGTTCTTTTTCCTAGTTAATTGCTGCCAAGTTTTCAAATTCCTGATTAGTAATTAATTTCGGCGCTCTTCTGCTTGCTCATTTGGTTCTTCAACTACTGCAGATCTCATGATGGATGAATCAGCCAACGTGTCACGGTCTTAGAGAGGTATCGTGAATCTTATATGGCTGTGTATTAGAGTTCGACTGGTATATAAGTATTCATGTTATCTTCAACTTGTGAAATGCTTTTTATAGATACATTGTAAGATCAATGAACTGAAGCAGATGATACTTTACAAGTTGTTACAGACCGAGACACAACACTTGTCAATTTAAGGAGTGCCTAACTTATTAGGCTAGAAACCAATTGACCAATATAAATTTAGAACAACCCAAATTTGCATTGTAATTCTTAATTCTTAACTACATCTTACTCTTGAAGTGTTCAATTTTTCTGGTTCCCTGCCAATATATTGTTAGCATATTTCTATGAGTTACATTAGCTTTGAAATGAGATTTTGAAGTGGGGCCTTGTAATTATCCAAAAAGAAAAAAGATATTTTGGACTGGGATTCTAAATTTGAATAGATTATAATGCTTTTCCCTCGGTATGGAAAGAAATAACAAATATGCAGCAGTATTGCAGTAATATGTAATCAAGTTAAGCAGAAATCAAGTAGTAACAAGTTCAAAAGTTGAGTTCGAGTCAAAATTCACATCTCAAAACTTGATTTAAATTCGATTAAGTTTTATTTTTAAAATTTGAGTTCGATTCGAGATAAAAATCAAATCACTTGAACTCCCTCGATTAAATTCGTTTACTTGGTAAAAAAAATTCAATTCCTATGCTTGACTTTAAGCTTAATTATTTGTGCTTAAGCTTGACTCGATAATGATTTAAATCAAATTTCAAATCAAACTCGAGCAAATTGTGGGTGCAAATTCCTCGTTTACGCCCATGCAGCACCCTACGCAACACGAAGTGTATTTAAATGAGATGATGTTTCATTCCAAATTAAGAGCAAAGATAAACAAGTTAGGACATAACAAACCCATAATTAATGATATCTGGTACATAACATGACAAGACATCTTACAAATGCAAATTACATTTACAATGTTCCATAAAGTCCTTAATTGAAGGCAATATAACATCACCACGAAAGTCTAAGTCAAACAGAGGAAATAGCTTCCGGCTTGCCTTCCATACCCTAAAAGCTTCCCCTGAATTTTCCATCGTTAGAAAGCTGCATGCAAACAGCGGTTAAATGAGTTAAAAAATACGATTAAAACGAAATTTTCTATTTGATTTAATATATAATAGAAGTAGAGTTATTCATGGCCATGGTCGGACCAAATTGGAATGGTAAATGAAATCTATGTGCACAAAATTCAACCCAACTCATCGGACCTTTGAAGGTTTTTTTTTTTTAAATTTATATTAAAAATTATTTTTTATGTTTTATAATTATAATTTATAATTAAAATTAAATAAAAATATTTTATTAATTAAAAAATAAAGTTTGGACTAGACTAAATCAAGCAAACTCAAACTTTCAAAATATTGCTCAAAGCTCAATCTTTAAACAAGTCTAAAAAATTATGTATGTATTAATTAAGAATAAAAATAAAAGTTAATGTAAAATCCCACTTTACATTTTTTTCAATAAAAAAGTAATGTTAATTTACATTTGAATCTTTCTTCTTCTTTTTCTTTTATCCAAAAAAAAAAAATAGTTTTCATGAAATCTTGGTGATGGCAAATTTAATAACTTCAATTATAGTAAAATGCTATGGATAGATTGAAGTCTCACCTGCTACGACTTTATTTTATTGAACCATCCACTTCTTTTACATGTGATTGCAAAAAAATAATAAGAAAAAAAAATTAAAATTTGCAAATGTTGGCTAATACAAAATTTATGTTTCTTTTTTTAAAAAAAAGATTCAATGGAAATTTGGAGAGGTAAAATAAAATAAGTATTTTATAATTATAAAGAAGCATTTAGAAAAGTAATAGTAATATAGATCACATTGCTAAACAAAATAAATACCTCTAACGTGGTTTAATAATCTTTCGGTATATATTCAATATTAACCTCCTGGATGTGTGATGTCTTGGACCAATCTGCACCTGCTTTTGGTCGACATTTTTCACTCAACGTTGGACATTGATGGATTGACAATTGTCTGAGTGCTGTGAGACGGTCTAGTCCACCGGGAAGAGAGGATAATTTGGGACAGTTAAGAATATCTAGTCTTTGAAGTGACTTGAGATTTTGAAGCCAATCTGGCAGCATCTCAAACTCGGGGCAATGCTGGATTTCAATTAACTCCAAATGGCTAACAGATCCTTCAAGAAGCAATTGAGGCAGATCCCTCAATTTTGGTGCACCATGTATTATCAAATTTTTGAGGCTTAAGTGAAGGTCTTGATCTTCCATCCCTTCGGGTTCCATAAGTAAATTGATTGTTGGACAGTAACAAATCTCAATTACCTCTAATTTGGTTAGGAATTTCAGATTTTCGAGGTAGTGATTCAAGTTCAGAACAATTTGCCACAATCAGACTTCTATGTGAGGTGTTCCATCCCTTCAAAAATAACATTTCAGTGTCTTACACTTGTAGATGTATAAGAACTGAAGCGAACTCCAACTAGCAGGTCGAATCTCCCTTGACTGCATATCAGCCGCAGTTATCGCTAAAAATCTGAGATTGATCAATCTTTGCAAATTGTCAGGAACTTGCAGCCTTCGAGCATCAAATAATCTCAATGTCAGCAAGCTCTGAAGCTTATAGATAGATTTAGGAAGTCTTGTCAATCTCCAGCACCTAGTTAAGTTAAGATATCTTAAATGCTTCAAGGTGCAAATGGAATTTGGTAATACCTCCAGCAAGCAATTTTCCAGATCAAGTAACCGTAGGTACTTGAAATTCGAGATGGAAGCATTCAGAAATGATTTCTCAACCGTCGTGGATTGTCCTTGCGATTGTAGGATTATTAAAGTGTGCACACCTTTCTACTTCTTCAAAAATAATTGTGGAGTTCTCAATGAATGGTGATCAGAAAATGACAAATGCCTTGCATCTTCAGAACCATTTATTGTTTGCTGATATATGGTTAAGCACTCTTCTTGCGAAACATCTAGTGCAAGATCATGTATCAGATGATGCAGTGTAAAGAAATAAAATGAAGTTTTGTCCTGGACATCTTGGAGAAAACCCTTCGCCCATAAATCCTTGAAGTACTGTAAACCAATAACTTCGCTGCAGTCATCGTCTTCATGCTTAGGGCTTTCAAGAAGTCCATTGGCCATCCAGAATTGGATAATATAATCACTGACATATTATGTATCCTTCGGAAACAAAGACAAATAAGCCAGACATCGTTTCCAATGGGGCGGTAAATGGTTATAACTTAATTTTAGCACAGGTAAGATGCCGTCTTCCTTTTGATCAAGTTTCCAGATGTCGCTGTCTCTTGTCAGTTCCCAATCACATTGTCCAGTTTTTGCATAAAGTAAGCTCCCAACAGTTCTCACCGCCAAAGGAACACCTTTGCATTTTTTCACAATTTCATCACCAATTTTCACAAGGTTTGGATACCGTTCCTCTTCCCCTTAAATGCCCATTTTACAAACAGAGACAAGCTATCTTGATGATTAAGAGCTTCCAATTGATAAGGACTATTAGTGCCCATTACTGATGCGACTTCTAAACTTCGTGTAGTTACAATGATTTTATTTCGATGCAAATCATCCAATTTCACCAATATATCCTTCAAATCATTCCATCTTACACGATTCTCGTTCCATACATCATCCAAAATTAGTAAAAACTTTTGACCCTTAATGAGACTTTGTGGAAGAGTCAACAATGCATTGATTGGTAAACCATCACATCTTTCACGACTTAAGTTGTAAATAATCGCACAAAGCAACCTACCAACATCAAACGAATCTGAGACACACACCACAGTTTCAATGGCAAACAACGATCTAAGCTTCGTGTAGTTACAATGATTTTATTTCGATGCAAATCATCCAATTTCACCAATATATCCTTCAAATCATTCCATCTTACACGATTCTCGTTCCATACATCATCCAAAATAAGTAAAAACTTTTGACCCTTAATGAGACTTTGTGGAAGAGTCAACAATGCATTGATTGGTAAATCATCACATCTTTCACTACTTAAGTTGTAAATAATCTCACAAAGCAACCTACCAACATCAAACGAATCTGAGACACACACCACAGTTTCAATGGAAAACAAGGATCTATTCTTTCATCATTGTACACAAGCTGAGCAAGCGCATTTTTCCCCAAACCTCCTATTCCAACGATAGGGATGACAGGAATAATGTTTTCAACTTGGTTGGACTAAAAGAGTTATGATGTTTTCTTTGTCTTGATTTCGACCAACTACATTAGAAGAAATCACGAAGGAGTGGGTGTCCGTACTACAAATAACGGACGGTCAGGTCTCAACATGCTTTCCAAGATTAAATCTTTTGAAATCATTAGCAATCGTATCTAGCCTTTCATTGATCTTTTTGATTTTATGACCCATCTTCAAAGAGAACGCAAATGGCATAGAGATCGTAGGAATTCGTACCATTTTACTGCTGGTTCCACGATTCATCGACTCCTTTCGCAGCGCTTCACACCGAAATTCATCAAGCACATCCTCGACATCGTAAAGGACTTCCTCAAAGCTAGGCGCAACGTCTCGTTCTGCTGCTGCCGTTTTTCAGCGTCCAACAACACAGCTTTGATGTATGTCACTGTTTCCTGAAGCCTTGTCAAATCAAGCTATTCGTCAGCGTTAGAGTTTCATTGATAGCCAGGGAGACTATCTTCTGCAAAAGCTTTTCTGCAATGATGGACAAAAATGATCCGCCGTGAACTCTGGTTTGGAAAGGTTATGAAAGTTAAGTAACGATCAAATTCTTTTTTTAGGGAAATTAATGCTAGAAACCTGGCTGGCATTTTTGAATTTTAGCTTTGTTTTAATGGCGACAACTGAATTTTTTATGAGAATCTTGAGAATCAAGCACTTTTTCACCATTAAATTAAGTTGATAATTTTGTAGTCATTGATGTATTACATGTAATCATTAAAAAAATGGGTAACTTGACGAAGGTTCATAGCTGGATTACCCAGTGAAGCCTTCTCTCCACGCACTTCGCATTTTTTTTTTTTTTGGGATTCAAGGGCATCCCAAATATTCAAGAGCCTCTCTGTTTTTTCTTCTCTGCAACTAGTTCAGCGAGACTTCGACGAAAAAAATTAGAGATGTTGTGTCCATTAAAACTTCCGACTTTATCTTCTTCTCATCTTGCCTGGCTTTGTTTGGATTTTGTGTCAATTAAAGCTACACACTCGATCCTCTAGTCGTTTTCGCCAGCTTTGTTTGTTTTGGAGAAGGTGGGGGTAGCAGATGGTGACTTTTTGAATGCAATCGGTGATTTTCAACATTTCGTGTGTCTGTGTGTTTTTTTTATACCGAAACTTTTTGAGCTTTAAGTCAAGGAAATACTATCTGATCAGACGCAGTCGCTCTTTCTTACTTTGGGAGTGATTAACATAATTATTGATCTAGTAACCTCAATGTGTCAACAACGTTATTCTCTTTCCAGAAAAAAAAAATATTATGTTTGATTGGACGTACAGTGATGTCAGTTAGACGAATCATGTTAGTTTTGGATCGAGTCAATTTGGATTAAGTTATTTTAGATTTTTAAATTTTTTATATCATTTTTTAGTTCGGGTTATTTCAAGTTTGAGTCATTGTGGATTCGGATCATTTTGAGTTCGGGTTATTTCAAGTTCGAGTCAATTGGGATCTGATCATTCTGGATTCAGGTCTCTTCAGGTTTGAATCCATTAGATTTAACATTTGAGTTAATTCAATTAGGTTTAGTACTTGAATTTATCGATTTTCATTATTTTGAGTTTAAGTCATTTCAGGTTAATTGGGTTTGGGTCATTTCGAATAAGGGCTATTTCAATTTTAGGTTATTTTGAATTTGAATCATTTTTTGTTTGAGTTATTTTAAAATTCAAGCTGATCGATTTTGGGTTATTAACTTTTTTAATTAAATCAAATTAGATTGATTTAAGTTTGAATGAGTTAGTGGAGTTTTTCGAATTTAAGCCAGAATTGATAGATTTATATATATATATATATATATATATATAGTTGTAGTTATAACTTGCAATGGGTATAGTAGATTTTACCTAAGGGCCAGGTGTTGAGTCTCAGAAAATGGTTATACGTCAAGTCTCCATTATTTGCAAATATAACAATTTTAAAATATTAAAAATAAATAAAAATACATTTATATACGAATACTACAAAATCAATCCGTGAATAGTATACGTTTAATACGCATAATTCAACCGCCCTTTTTTTTATCCCAACATTTTAAGATGGTTCAATTTCAAATTAAAACTTGGAGAATGGACATTATGCACATATTAGCAGCCAAAACAAGTGAACCAAAAACAATTAAGGATTAAAACAAACAAAAAAAAAAAAGACAAACGGAAAGCAAAGGAGGGAAGCGGTCATTTTGTGCTTTGAAACAAAGCCTAACTTATCAAGCTAGATCCTAATTGCCCATTATAGCTTTAGCAACAACCCAAATTTTCATTCTTATTTCTTAACTACATCCTACTTTTTAAGTATTCAGATTTTCTGATTATATACCCTGCCAATCTACTGTTAGTATATTTCTTAGGGCTGCATTTTTTTGGGCCAAAAGTTTTGACTATTTCAAAGATGGCACATGACTTGAGCCTTGAAATGAGATTTTGGATTGAATTTTAAATTTGAATAAATAATAATGTTTTTACTTCATTTGAAAAAAAAAAAAATCACTAATACGTTAGTGTGGACTGCAATTGGGTGGAGCTAAACTCAAACAGTAATAAATTTAAGTTCGCGTTGGATTCAAAATTTACTGTTTAAAATTTAATTTCAATTTAATCAAATTTTATTCTTAAAATTTGAATATGATTTAAGATAAATATAAAATTATTTGAACTGATTCGATTACATTCACTTATCTAATAAAAAAAAAACTTAATTTTTATGTTTATTTTCAAACTCGAATTCTGGTAGGCTATTTTACCTAGCTGGAGTTGTGTCCCCTTGTTCATTGACTGCGCCGAGCATCCAATTAAGGTGAAATGGGGTTTGTGGGTTGTTCACGGGCTAGTGCTGACTGCTATTTATGGCTTCATACTGTTTACGTACCATTGCAAGTGGGGAGAAAAGTTACCTGGTATGTCCATCTAAGTCACATTTTTGCAAGTTATTGAACCGGAGTGAATGTGATTCAGTTGCATCACCTAGAATCTTCTCTCTTCTTCTGCAGCGAGACCTGCATTCTACAAATACATTGCCATCATGCTATCGAGTTATTGAGTATGTGTAAGTCGAATTTGAGTACTCAAATATTTAATTTAGGTGATTCATGAGTTTAATTGATTATTTTTTTTATTTTTAGTTTATAATTTTATTATTTTAATTAACAATAAAAATAATGCCAATTCGGATTTAAATTCAAGCTTGAAAATAAAAAATTTTTTTCTAACATTTTAAGATGGTTCAATTTTACAACTTGAGATTGGACATAGGCATGTCTTGGCAGCCAAATCAAGTGAACCAATAGACGAGTGAAGAGCTAAATTTGAATTGATATTCTATGGCGCATCAGAGCTAAAAATTAAGATATTCGAATTCGAATTATTCGATAATCTAAATTATTCGAGCTCAAATTTGATTTGATAATGAACAAATTAAAGTAAAGTTTTTTTTAATATAGACTCAAAAAACTTGCAAATGCTGACGTCCTGTTTAAGCCTTCACCCATCACCAGAGATATTTAAATGAGATGTTGGTTTCATTCCAAATCAAGAGCAAAGATAAACAACTCAGAATTCAGAACATAACAAACACGTAATTAAGGATGTCCGGTACATAACATGACTAAAAATCTTACAGATGCAAATTACATTAATAATATTCCCATAAAGTCCTTAATTGAAAGCAATATAACATTACCACAAAGTCTTAACCAAACAAAGTAAAAAGCTTCTAGCAAGCCTCCCGGACCTTTCCAAAATGAGAGCTGCGTGCGGACACTGGTTCAACGAGTAAAGGATAAAGCTAAAGGGTAATTCCTATTTGATTTAATACGCAATAAAAATGTACTTATTCATAAGCATGAGCTGGATCGAGCTTGGATGGTAATAAAATTTGTTTGTCCAAAATCCAACTCAGCATATTAGGCTTTTTGAAGCTTTTTATTATTTTTTTTATATTAAAATGAATTCTTATATTTTAAAATATATTTTTTTTAAAATTAAATTAAATATTTTTATTAATTAAAAAAATTTTGACCACGTGGAATCGAGTTTGGCTCAAGTTTTAAAAATTTTATCTAAAATCGACCTTTAGATATATTTAAATAACAACATATATATTTGATTAAAAATAAATATGCAAGTTATGTAAAATCCTACTTCACATTTTTTTTTTAAATTTTTCAATAAAAAAAGTAGTTATGTTAATTTACGTTTGAATCTTTCTTTTTGTTTTTTAATCCAAAAATAAATATGATAGAAAAGGGCAAAAAGTCTAGAAAAGAATTGAAATTTTTCATTAAATATTGGTGATGGCAAATTTAACAACTTAAATTATAGTATAATGCCATGGATAGATTGAAGTCTCACCTGCTGCTGCTTTATTTTATCAAAGCATCCACTTCTTTAACCTGTGACTTAAAAAAAAATAAAAATAAAAAAAAAATTTGCAAATGTTGGATACCACAAGAATCGAAGTTTCCTTTATATATATATAAAAACATTGAAAGTTCGAGAGATAAAAGAAAAGAAAAAGAAATAGTATTTCATAATTATAAAGAAGGACATAGAAAAGTGAAATTATAGTTCAGATTGCTAAATAAAATAAATACCTCTAACATGACTTGATAATCTTTTGGCCTTGTATATGAACCTCCCGGATGTGTGATATCTTGGACCAATCTGCAACTGTTTCTGGTCGATATTTAGTAGTCAACGTCGAACATTGTTGGATCTTCAATTGCCTAAGTGCGGTGAGAAGATCTACTCCATCAGGAAGAGAGGATAATTTGGGACAATTAAGAATCCCAAGTCTTTGAAGTGACTTGAGATTTTGAAGCCAATCTGGTAGAACCTCAAACTCGGGGCAATGCTGGATTTCAATGAACTCCAAATGACTAAAAGATCCTTCAAGAAGCAATCAAGGCAGATCCCTCAATTTTGGGGCATCACGTATTATCAAATTTTTTAGGCTTAATGAAGGTCTTGGTCTTCTATCCCTTGGGGCTTCATGAGTAAGCTGATTATTGGGCAGGGAATAATTACAATTTCCTCCAATTTGACTAGGAATTTCAGACTTCGAGGCAGTGATTCAAGTCCATAATAATATTTCATAGTCAAATTTCTAAGTGATGTGAGGTGTTGGATCCCTTCAAACAAACATTTCAGTGTCTTACACTCGTAAAATTATAAGGACTGAAGCGAACTCCAACTAGCAGGTCGAATCTCCCTTAACTGCATGTCAGCCGCAGTTATCTCTAGAAATCTGAGATTGATCAATCTTTGCAAATTGTCAGGCACTTGCAGCGTAGGAACATCAAATAATCTCAACGTCAGCAAGCTCTGAAGCTTATATATAGACTTTGGAAGTCTTCTCAATCTCCAGCACCTAGTTAAGTTAAGATATCTTAAATGCTTCAAGGTGCAAATGGAATTTGGTAATATTTCCAACAAGCAATTTTCCAAATCAAGTAGCCGTAAGTAGTTAAAATTCGAGATGCAAGCATTCAGAAATGATTTCTCGATCAACCCTAAAATCTCCTGGCGTATGTAGGATTATTAATGTGCGCAGACCTTTCAACTTCTTCAAAAATAGCTGTGTAGTTCTCAAAGGACAGTGATCCGAGAATGACAAATGCCGAACATTTTCAGAGGTATTTACCGTTATTACATCGAGCATTATAAAGAAATAAACAGAATAAGATATTTGGATATATAAACAAGTATGCTATATATTTTATCAAACATTATTTTTTAAGAAAAAAAATAATCTTGAGATCCATCCAAATGCAACTTACTGAAACAAAAATTCTATAAGTTACTATCAATGTAAAGAAAAGAGATTTAGGAATACTCTTTAAGATTACTATTATAATAAAATCTAGATAATGATAAAAAAATTATCAACTATCATAATTAATATATTATTATTACTTTAAATGATATATTAATTTATTTTTTAAAATACCCTAAAATCATTGGTTAACAAAAACCATATATTCGAAGTATTCCAATATCTTATTCCTCGCAACACATGCTCTCTTAAGTTCAAAATATTTTAAAGAAAGAATAATCAATTTTTTATAAAAAAAAAAAAGTAAAAAAGAATAAGAATGATTTTAAGTAGTAATCACGCAGGCTCAAAATGGATGTCACGTTGTCACCAAAATCTATATAATGCGGGTATCTTATTACTTTTTTGCCCCAGGCAGTCACGACTAAAAGAGAGCCCTGGAACGTCAACAATAAATTTAAAGTAAACAATTACAATAAACACCTTTTCCCGTAAGCCTAAAACATTCACAACTATACAAAATTCTGACCAAAAAATTTACACAAAACAATCACTTTAATAAAAATTTAATAGTAAAACAAAGGTTAAGGTAGGTATAGACTGAAGTAGAAGTTTTTGTAGATCAGGCTGAGTTAATTTTAGACTAAGTCTGTCCAAATATGATATTAATATTTTGGCTTAACCTAAAAAATAAATATTCTTGCTCGGCCAAATTAGGTCCGAATTATAAAATTGAATTCCAAGCCTAACCAAATCTATCCAAATTTTTTTCAACTAAATATACATGCATTTTAATATTAAGCATCATATACTATAGAAAATTCATATCACAGTTAAAACAGCATCCAGCAAGCCAACAAAAAGTGGCGAGAGAGTGGGAGAAAGGGAGATGAGAATTTTGAAGCTGATAGTGGCGAGAAATTGAGATTTGAGAGCTCAAAGTACCAAAGCTGAGGGCGGCGACCAGCGGAAGAATGAGACTAAGTGCTTAGCAGCACATTTGGGGTTTTTTTTAAATATATCATAAAATAAAAAGTAGGTATGTTTTATTACGTATAATAAATGTTTGATATTATATAAATATATATTATTATTTACAATTTAGATTGAGTTCGAATATAAAAAATTTTATCCAAAACTCAGACGATTTAAAAAATAAACTTTAATTTTTATCCAAACTTATTGTTTAATTTAATTTTTT
>JBBYHM010000006.1:14531099-14548187 GCA_038381775.1 Adansonia rubrostipa
AATTTAAATAAATAACTCGATTTGTGATCAGCCTATCACGTGATAGCCAAGCCGTCCTACTACTACTTAATTCCTAACATTCATGCCATCATGCGATGCTAGTAGCAGACAAGCACAAAGCATTTATTTATTAATATTCCCTCCCATTTTTTATTACTCTTTTGAATATTTTAAATTTATGTATTCTTTTAACATTTAAATCTTTTCTTTTCTCTATTTTATTGAGATCTTATTTGCCTTTTGCTAATAATTTTTAGTTTTATATTCAAATTTCATTTTTTGGTTTTTTTCCTCACTTTTACAATAAAATTAAAAAAATAAAGCTTTTATCAAAGAAATCTTAATATATTCTATACGCCGAAAGCAAAGGTTTTTGTGTGTCTGTGCGTGTGTGTGTTTGTGTGTTGAAAATGTCACGAAAATCAATAGAGGATTAACGTGGAAGAGTATCATTTTTTATATCTATGGGAGGGGAATCAAACTTCAATATACATTGCTGAGTATGACTAGCCATTTCTTTGAGTAAAATTAAATTCTCTTTTCTTAAGCAAAAGGCGCCATTGTACAACATATATTGCTGAAATAGAATTTTTTTTTTTTTTTTGAGTTGATGATTAGTTCATCTTAAACCAAACCTAAAATCAAAAGAGCCAGGTTTCTAGCATTGATTTCCCTAGAAGAACTTTATCAGCATTCCCCTTACCTTTCATAACCTCTACAGACACAGAGTTTATGGCGGAATCATTTCTGTCCAACATTGCAGAACACCTTTTGGAGAAGATAGTCTTCCTGACCATCAAAGAAACTCTAGCTCTAAGGAATGGCAGTGATTTGAGAAGGCTCCAGGAGACCATGACATACATCAAAGCCGTGTTGTTAGATGCTGAAAAACGGCAGCAGCAGAACGAGACGTTGCGCCTTGGTTTGAGGAAGCTTAGAGACGTCTTTTATGATGCTGAGGATGTGCTTGATGAATTCAGGTGTGAAGCGCTGCGTAAGGAGTTGATGAATCGTGGAAGCAGTCGTAAAATGGTACGCCTTCCTCCGATCTCTGTTCCATTTGCATTCTCTTTGAGGATGGGTTTTAAAATCAAAAAGATCAACGAAAGGCTAGACACGATTGCTAATGATTTCAAAAGATTTAATCTGAGAGAGCTTGTTGAGAGCCGACCGTCTGTTATTCGTAGTAGAGACACCCACTCCTCTGTGATTTCTTCTGACGTAATTTGTCGAAATCAAGATAAAGAAAACATCATAGATCTTTTAGCCCAGCCAAGGGATGGCGAAAACATTATTCCCGTCATCCCTATAGTTGGGATCGGAGGCTTGGGGAAAACAACGCTTGCTCAGTTTGTGTACAATGATGAAAGAGTTAGTCGGTGTTTTCCACTGAAAGTATGGGTGTGTGTATCAGAGTTGTTTGATGTTGGTAGGTTGCTTTGTGAGATTATTTACAACATAAGTCATGAAAGATGTGATGGTTTACCAATCAATGCACTGCTGAATCTTCTACAAAGTCTTATAAAGGGTCAAAAGTTTTTACTTGTTTTGGATGATGTGTGGAACGAGAATCGTGTAAAATGGAATGAATTAAAAGATATATTGGTGAAATTGGATGATTTGCATCAAAGTAAAATCGTTGTAACCACACGAAGTTTAGAGGTCGCATCAATAATGGGCACTAATAGTCCTTATCAATTGGAAGGTCTTAATCATGAAGATAGCTTGTCTTTGTTCGTAAAATGGGCATTTAAGGAAGGGGACGAGGAACGATATCCAAACCTTGTGGGAATTGCCGATGAAATTGTGAAAAAATGCAAAGGTGTTCCTTTGGCAGTGAGAACTCTCGGGAGCTTACTTTATGCAAAAACTAGGCAACGTGATTGGGAACGGATAAGAGATAACGACATCTGGAAATTTAATCAAGAGGAAAATGACATCATATCTGCGCTAAAATTAAGTTATAATCATTTGCCACATCATTTGAAACGATGTCTGGCTTATTTGTCATTGTTTCCGAAGGATACAGAATATGACACTGACTATATTATCCAATTCTGGATGGCCAATGGACTTCTTGAAAGCTCCAGGCAAGAAGACGATGACTGCGGCGAAGATGTTGGGTTAGAGTATTTCAAGGATTTATGGTCAAAGGGTTTTGTCCAAGATGTCCAGGACAGAACTTCATATTATATCTTCAAAATGCATGATCTGATACATGATCTCACTCTAATTGTTTCACAAGAAGAGTGCTTAACAGTATATCAGCAAACGGTCAATGCTTCTGGAAATGTTCGACATTTGTCATTCTCTGATCGTTATCCGTTGAGAACTCCACAGCTATTCTTAAAGAAGTTGAAAGGTCTGCGCACGTTAGTAGTCCTACATCCGCCAGGAGATTTCAGGGTGGTCGAGAAATCATTTCTGAATGCTTGCATCTCGAATTTTAAGTACTTACGGCTAGTTGATTTGGAAAATTGCTTGTTGGAAGTATTACCAAATTCCATTTGCACCTTAAAGCATTTAAGATATCTTAACTTAACTAGGTGCTGGAACTTAAGAAGACTTCCAAAGTCTATCCATAAGCTTCAGAGCTTGCTGACATTGAGATTATTTGATGTTTCAAACCTGCGAGTGTCTGATAATTTGCAAAGATTGATCAATCTCAGATTTCTAGAGATAACTGCAGCTGATATGCAGATAAGGGAGATTCGACCTGGCAGTTGGAGTTCGCTTCAGTTCTTATACTTCTACGGGTGTAAGACGCTGAAGTGTTTGTTTGAAGGGATGCAACACCTCACATCACTTAGAAATTTGACAATGAAATATTGTCATGGACTTGAATCACTGCCTCGGAGTTTGAAATTCCTAGTCAAATTGGAGGAAATTGTAATTATTTCCTGCCCAATAATCAATTTACTCATGGAGCCCCAAGGGATAGAAGACCAGGATCTTCACTTAAGCCTCAGAAATTTGATAATACGTGCTGCTCCAAAATTGAGGGATCTGCCTCGATTGCTTCTTGAAGGATCTGTTAGCCATTTGGAGTTCATTGAAATCAAGCATTGCCCCGACTTTGAGGTGCTGCCAGATTGGCTTCAAAACATCAAGTCACTTCGAAGACTTGAGATTCTTAATTGTCCCAAATTATCCTCTCTTCCTGATGGAGTAGATCGTCTAACCGCACTTAGACAATTGAAGATCCAACAATGTCCAACATTGAGTGGAAAATGTCTACAGGAAACAGGTGCAGATTGGTCCAAGATATCACACATCCAGGAGGTTCATATTGAAGACCAAAAGATTATCAAGTCACGTTAAAGGTATTTATTTTATCCAGCAATCTGATCTACATCACTTTTCTATGTGCATGCTTCTTTGATTATAATTATGAAATACTGTTCTCTCTCTCTCTCTCTCTCTCCCTCCAAATTTCAATGAATAAAAAAACTTTTTATTTATGAATTATCCAACATTTGCAAATTTGATTTATTTATTTATTTTGAATCACAGGTAAAAGAACTGGATGCTTTGATAAATATATAGGAGTAGCAGATGAGACTTCAATCTATCCACAGCATCATTCTACCATAATTGTAAGTTATTAAATTTGCCGTCACCAAGATTTCATGAAAATTTTCATTTCTTTTCTAGACTCTTTTCCTCTTTTCTATCACACTTTTTTTTGGATTAAAGACAAAGAAGAAGATTCAAATGTAAATTAACATAACTACTTTTTTATTGAAAAAAATTTTACTTGTATCTTTATTCTTAATTAATATGTACATAGTCTATTTAGAACTGTCTTAAAATCAAGCTTTGAACAATGTTTTAAAAGTTTGATTCGTTTGGTTCAATTTGATCCAAACTTATTTTTAATTAATAAAATTTTTTATTTAACTTTGACATTAAAATTATAAAATAGAATAAAAATTAATTTTTAATGTAAACCATATATTTATATTTATATTTATATTTATATTTATATTTATATATATAAAAGAGCTTCAAAAGTCCAATGAATTGGGTTGGATTCTGGGCAAGTAATTTCTTTTACAATCCCAATTTGGTCCAACTTTAACCATGAATAACTGTACTATTGTTATTATATATGAAATCAAGTAGGAAAGCTTTTACTGCCATAACTGTACTATTATTACGTTTTAGTTGCATGTTTAACTCATTTAACCACTGTTTGCATGCAGCTCTCTCATGATGGAAAGCTTTTAGGGTATGGAAGGCTAGGTGAAACCTTTTTCCTTTCTTTGATTTAGACTTTCTGCTAATGTTGTTGCTTTCAATTAAGGACTTAATGTAATATTATTCATGTAATTTGCATATGTAAGATTTTTTGTCATATTATGTGTGAGACATCCTTAATTATGTTTGTAATGTTTTGTACCAGACAACCTTAATTACGTTACGTATTTGTTGTGTGCTGACTTATTTATCTTTGCTCTTAATTTGAAATAAGACCATCATGTGTGATGCACGAGTAAATGAAAAATTGATATGATAGTTATCAAGCTCAAGCAGCTCAAGTAATCAAAATAAGTCGAAATCTAATATCATAACATCTGATTTTAGTAGCTCTTGAATCTAATGAAGATTTTATTTTTAATATATATTTTTACTATTTTTAATTAATATTGAAAAACTCTTATTTGAAATTTGGGTATAAATAATTGAGTTCAAAATTAAGCAAGGGAATCAAGTTTTTTTTAAAATAAAAATCCCGAATAGAACGAGCTTGAGTAGTTGGGTTTTTATCTCGAATCAAGCTTGAATAGATAGGTTTTTATCCTGAATCGACCTTGAGTTTTAAAAATAAAACTCAATCTAACTTGAATTAAGTTTCAAGCTGTGATTTTCGAGTTGAACTCAAATTTGAACTTGTTAGTGCTTGAGCTAAGCTTGATTACATCTCTAAAATTGCATAATTTGTGATTTTTTTTAATACGAGAACAAAAACATTATAATTTATTCAAATTTAGAATCCCTGTCCAAAATCTAATTTCAAAGCTTCATGTGCCATATTTGTAATAGTCAAAACGTAACTCTGTTTTGGCCCCCAAAAAATGTTAGCTATAAGAAATATGCTAACGATAAAATGGCAGGATATAACTAGAAAAAAAAATGAACACTTGAAAAGTAAGATGTAGTTAAGAATTAAGAAAGAAAATATGGGTTGTTCTAAAGCTATAATGATCAGCTGGCTTCTAGCTTGATACTTTAGGCTTTGTTTTAAAGCATAACAAATGACTGCTTTTGTTTCCCGTTTGTTCCCCCCCCCCCCCACCCCAGCTTTAACTGTGTTTTTGGTTCACTTGATTGATTTGATTGACAAGATACATATCTATATTTTATAAATTAAAATAAATATCAAATACAAATATATATTTTATATAAATATATTTAAATTTTTTATATTTTTATGTATTTAAAAAATTATATTTTATATTTATATTTAAATATATAATATTTGAAAATGAAAAGTGAAAGTGAAATAGATCACTACCGCTGTAAAAAAAAAAAAAAAAGAATGCAACACCATCTGATCAAATAATATTTCCTCGGCTTACAACACAAAAAGTTAAATCCAGAATTTAACAAAAAATCCCAACAATTTTATGAGTTTTCCTAGATCGAACAAATAAATAGAGTCGAGTTCACAAGAAGATTGGCAAATGCTCTAGAGATAGAAGGCTGGTAAGTGACATCAATATGGGCAAAAGGGCAAATAAACCTCCAATTTAGGGTCCTTGGTTGTTTCTAGGCACTTTTCCCGCTGCAGAGCTTCTCAATAAGATCCGCAGCGTCTTGAACAGTTGCGATGCTTTGGGCATTCTCCTCTTCCACAGTGATTCCAAACTCTTCCTCAAGCCCCATCACAATCTCAACCTGAAACGGCATTCTACCAATTACAACAGGAACTATAGGCAATAACTTTCACATAAAACACAAGTAATTGAAGGAAGGTACAACAGAAGGGCGGTAAAGTGAGAAAGAGAGCTTGGGGTTGGGGAAGAACTAACAAAAACAATGCTCATTATGTTAGTCAACAAGCAACAAGAAAACCCAAAAGGAGGGGAGAGAGGGCTTCAAGCTGTGGGAAGAACCAAAAAAACGATTTGATTGTGTTCGCCAAAATATATAAAAGGTACAAAAACTTTTCTTATTTTTCTATTTGCATCCTTAGCCTAAAAATGCCCCTTGATATGCCCTAAATATATTCCTCCATCAACCTTGGCCTTTTAAGGAAGAAGCGTGGCCTTTAAGCAAATTATAGAGTGGACATGCTGAAAAAACCTAGAGTTTCAGCAAAGCTATGATAGAAGCGTGGATATAACTTAAACATTAGCAAATTAAACTGCCTATGCTCATCTTGATAAAGAAAATTAAGATTGGTTAGCGAAAAACAGATACATATATAGACCTATGCATAAAAAAGGAGAGCAAAAATTCATCAAACCAAAACAAATGCAAATTTTTCTTGATCCTGCACCCTATTTTACCCTTATAGGAAGAAAAGGAAAAAGAACAAAAGTCTAACATTCAAAAACATATTAGATGGTTATAGACAGTTGAGAGAGTACCGTGTCAAGAGAATCAGCTCCAAGATCAGCAAATTTTGATTCACCTGTGACCGGTTTATCACTTGATAGAGCTAGTTGTTTCCTTACTATTTCACATACTTTATCCACTGTCTCTGGTTTGGCCTGCCCAGTGACATTTAACTCAGGCATCAACGTTATGTTATTCAGAAAAAGTACAACTGTCAGTTCTACAAAATGACTAGATCATAACTAGCATAGTTACGACAAACCCTGCTTATGATACAAGAAAATTTAAAAAAAAAATCAGAGACATTAATGAGTATGCATATATGAAGGACCTCATGCTAAGCACAAGGTAAGGAAAAAAACAACTGACATTAGAACAGATGAACAGAAACTAAAAGCAATTGACTTGCACACCCTTATGGTAGCATAGCTGAGAAAACAAAAAGTTAAACCAATATCAAAGAAAAGAAAATAGTTAAAATCTATATTATATAAATGTATATACTGTCAGAGGATAGTCCAGAAGTGAATTCATATATTTGCCACATTTCTATTCAATTGACTATTCATTTTGAATTTCCTTGTCATTTGTCAAATGGACACTAAAAAAATGCGAACACCATTCTGAATAGAAACTAATATCATTTCATTCAATGAGAAACATACAGCACAGGAAATCCGCAAGCGAGCAGGCATTGGGTGCAACCTAAAGGAGAGGCTGCTTCTTCCTTGGTCCATAAATGAAACAGATTTCAACCCAGAAACCCTGGTTGTAGCCTGTTAAAATATATTCAATGGAACGAAGATCAGTCAAGAATTCATGTAAAAAGAAGAATATTAGAAGAAACATTATCTTCAAAGATATCTCAACACCTTATACCAAGCAAAAAAGAAACTTGACCATTGCACTTCCATAATAGCCTATTTTATTGCATTTACAACCAAAATCTAAAAGGAAAATCAAAGACATGCCTTTGATATGCATAAGCACCCTAAATGTCAATGATATAACTACAATTTTCTACAATGATGTTTGAAAATATGGGACTCCCCTTGTCAAAGGTCCCAACT
Source organism: Adansonia rubrostipa (assembly GCA_038381775.1). NCBI lineage: Eukaryota > Viridiplantae > Streptophyta > Magnoliopsida > Malvales > Malvaceae > Adansonia > Adansonia rubrostipa. The sequence goes on from JBBYHM010000006.1 coordinate 14,538,734, forward strand.
TTACCAATATAATTTGTCATTCATATCTGCTTATCTATGTTATAAGTCAAATATAATGCCATAGAAAATCATGTTTAGCAAAAACTAAAACAACAAACCTTTTAACTACAAACTAACAATTTCCACGAATCAGCTTTACTCCTTACCAAAGCTCATTGCCATACAAAAATAATGACGCTCCTTTCGGTTATTGCTTTAGCTACTTGCTTTTTGCTCTCTAAAAGGTTGCTAAAAAGTTGCTAAAAAGCAAAATCATAATTGATTAAAAATAAACAAAAAACTATAATGCACACCTATTGCAACATAATAGTTCGATCTAAAAGTAAAGTCAAGCATTATGTTCTCCAAGTAATTACAACTTTAATGTTTAATTATTTACATCCAAATGCACATTGTTTTTATAACTTTCCAAAGCAAAAAACAAAACACAAGTAGTAACAATTTAAAATCTCAGATTACCCCAGATAAAATATACCATGACAGAGTTGAACTAACAAAATAACTCCAAAGCCTCATTTTGAACAGAAAGAAAATTAGCATTCGATTAATTGCTACAGAAAAAAACTAAGGTAAAATCTAAGCAATATCAGTTAGAAGAACGAACGGATCGGGAAAAAATCTAACAAAAAATTAAAAGAAATGAATAAATTGTAGACTTTTGTAGGTGGCTAAAAAGATCTGAAGAATGAAAAGATTGAAGATGAGAAATACCAGGGTGTGGCGAGGTTGCATGGAGATTGACGAACCAGCAATGGAAGCCATTAGAAAGTGTTGTTGAAGGGGGGAAAACGAAGAAGGTGAGAGGGAAGTGATATACCGACGGAGTGCACGAAGAGAGTTTCGAGAAGATTGGCAATTAAGGGTTTAGTGGGGGAAAATCTTTATAGCTGGAAGTTTTGTCATATTGACAAGGATTTCGTACTTTTCGATGCAAACATGGCACACAGTTCGGTGGGTTCAGTTGGCCTCTGACCGGGCTTCGCTAGTTGACGTGATTTTTTTATATTGGCACGGGACGGGAAATTTTTGTGGTGTGCCGTAAAGCAGGGGCAGATTTTGTTGATAAGATTGGACTGGATCTGAACAAAATGGGGCCCAATTTCAAAAACAAAATGGAAATGGGTTAGGTTGGGTTGGGTTAAATCATGAACTGTCTCTTTTAGCCCAAAAGATATTGAAAAATTTAAATCCTTCCAATTTGTTTATTATTTATTATTATATTTTTCTTTCAAAATAATTTGAGAAAAGGGATTCAAACTAGGGTGAGAAATACCTATACTACATTGAGTTAAAAATTATTACTTATAACTTTTTTATCCTTAAATTACAATCCTATTTGTACAAAAAAATTTGAGTTAACTGGTAATAAGATTTCGTGGTTCAAACAAAGTTTGAATTAAAAATTTTGCTTGACTAGATCTAACCCAAATCAAAAACTCGTTTTATTATTGAAATATATTAAAATATAAAAAATATTTTTTATTAATATTTATATCTTCATAATTAAATTAAAATAAAAATTTTATTATACAAATAATAATTTAGATTAAATCTAATCAACTTGAATTATAAAAACCTTATATCAAATTTGATCTAATTCGAACCAAGTCAGTTCAGTGCATTGAAAGGTTCAGATGCTATTATTATTAATTATAAAAGAAAAGGTTTATGATTTTTGTGCTAAAAGCGAAGAGGGTGTGGAGTTTATGAACTTCATAAATGGACTTATATAAACTTTATGCATCCATTTTCCAATTATATTTATTTATCTATTTTCTTATGTAACTGACATACTCCATATATATAAAGGAAAAATTAGTAATTGCATTTGTAATTCTACATAAATAAAATTACATGACCTTGGGTTCGGATGAAGAATTAGCGACACGGTTTTGTAATTTATTACAGATTTTAAGTACTCAATTAAACATAAAATGAGGATACTTTGCTATAAATTTACAACTCCTTTTTTATGTATGTCTTGGCATCAAGACTATATTAACTCTACATCGTCCATCCAAATTTAAGACATTTTCAAGTCAATTTTCATGACCAAATCACGTTACTTTTTTACCAATAATCACGTGATCACTCATGTCATTTATATTTTTGTGGCTTTAACTTCAACTTGTTTCGTTTGTTGAAATATTTTAGAGTAAAAAGTCTTTGCCAAATGTTCCAGTAATTAAGTTTATTCTTTATCTTTTATATATATATATATATATATATATGTGTACATATAAACTAAGCTTATTCTCTTTTTTTCTTATGAGATCAAAGTTTTTTCTTAAAAGGTTTTTTTTTAAAAAAAAAAGTTTTGAGGGATTCAAAAGGAATTTTAAATTTAATAAAAGGATAATTTAAAATAAAATATAAAAAAGATATCAATTTATTTTTTTATAAAAATAAAAAATTTTGTAATTCTCACAACATGACGCCGGAGATTTTCTAATTTTGTTTAAAACCGCTTTCAATGTGTTCAATTACAAAGAAACTTACAGTATATGACGGTCAAACCGTAAGTTTTACATTTCAGGAGTCACCCATGCTTGTACCTTTACAGTTTTCCAAGTTTAGATTTAAAGCAATCATTTCTCATCTTACTAAGTTTAGATTTAAAGCAATCATTTCTCATCTTACTAACCTTGAATATCATGTCCCTTCAAAACTTTTCTTCCCCAGCTATACTGTCCGTAAATGACATCAAAAATAAAATAATTAAAATATAATATTAAATGTAATTTAACATAAAAATAAAATTTATATAATAATAACTATTTACAATTAAATTTATACAAATATACGTAATTATAACACATATATATATAAATATATTAATTGCCACTATAGCTAGTTTCATTGTCAACATTAAATGTATTGAAAGAAAAGAATGAGCCAGCCAGGGTTTGCTCAACCATTTAAAAATGGCGGTCCATAGAAGGCAGTTGAATAGGAAGCTTTAAGAAGTGGTTTTCACGTACACATCCATATCCTCGGTCTTGCTCTTTAATATATTTTTTTTCTTCATGGTTTCCCTCAAGTTCCTCCCAACCAACTGGTTGCTTTTATTTCATTTTCATGCCTTCCAATTTGTTGTCTTAATTTGGCACGTCATTCAGCATAACCCTTTTAACACCCTTCCTTTGCCGACCTAAGGTTTCATCATTTTTGCAGAAATTATAATTCATATGTTACTTACTAAAAATTTATAATTATGACCCTCAAATTCTGTAAAAATTAAGCATCAAGCATGTGCATCAAATTCTAAACCTCAAAGCATTATTATCTTTATATTTTATAAATAATTAATTATTTTAAAATGTAATATTTAATATTTAATTGAAATAACTCACTCACCTCGTTTTAAAAAAAATTAAATTTTTGCAAGATTGAAATACGATTTCCATCAATAGTGAAAACGATCTTCCTCTAATTTTTTTTCGGGGCTTTGACTTTTTTGTAAGGAATTATTTAATATCTAATAAAAAGTCATATAGACGATCAATTATATAATTTATTGATAAAATATTAAATTTTTACTTTCAATCAAATGGTTCAATTAAAAGTGTTTTAAGAAATATTTAACGTAAAATGCACATTCAAGTAAAATTAAATTGTGTAGTTCCTAGTCGCTTTCATTGGTGTGTCCGAGATCAAGAAACGAATGATTGGCGCTGGCTTGAAATGAGAAACGAAAATGCATGGTTAGTTTTTATTCAACGTGTAAAATCATAAACTTTGAATAACGTAAAATTTAAAATTTAATTTAATTCATTTATATAATCATTTTTAAAAATTAAAAAGTGATATTTAATATATTTAAAATTTAAATTTTAATATTTGTAATTTTTTTTATTTTAAGAAATATACGTAAATACATAATTATAGGTTTTAAACTTTCATTTGGTAGGCAAACTCGTAATTATGTATCCAATATTTTATTAATAAAAGTGAATGGGTTTGATTCATTAACTCACTATCTTATCCATTTCGATTTTTTTATTTTAATTTATGTACTCAATCTTTTTTCTTGAATAATATTATTAATCCTTTGGATTGAATAATAATGAAAAGAAAATGAAAAGTAAAGTAAGATATTTATATTTAAATATAAATATAATTATAAATAATATTTTTAAATAAAATTAATTAAATCAAACAAAACATATACCATAAAAAAGATATACCTTTACAATCACCCAAAAAATAAATTTAGGTAAAAGTTGAAAATACCCTCATATTTACAATACCTTTACAATTTTTTTTCTTCTTTTATTGAAAGAAAGCACCACATTGCTATGTACTTTATTATAATGAGACCAAATTAAATATCAATTTAATCAAACTTTGACTTGATTTATTGTACAGCATATTACTTTGAAAAGTATAAAAAAAAAAAAGTTGGAAAAACATTGTCATAATGCATTATTTTTTGTCTCAATCATATTCCACCGTCAGCTTTGGAGGAACTCCGACTTTGTGGCAAACTTTTCAATGCAGAATCTCTCTCTTATTTGATACGAATTCTCAGCTAGCTCACCAAAAAAATTAATAAATTAAATTCCAATGACGAAAATATGACACGTGTATTTCAATGAAAAGAAGCTAAGAGAAATTTGCTAATTAATTATTATTTTAATTCACCGACAAAATCTGTCGAATAAATATTTGTCAAGAGAATTAGATTGCTTAATTACTAAAAAATTATTTAATTGAAATATGCAAAAGAAATTAATATAAAAAATATTGTTTAATCATTTTCAATAAATCATTATCGTTATAAAATAATGATTAAAAAAAGATGCAAGGTAACTTGCATCTATCACTGACGGCGCTCTTTTTTTTTTTTTTTTCTTTTGCATTTTTCTTTTGGAATCTTTACAAATTCCTTCTGTCTGGTTTTTGACAATTAATTCATAATAGAACACATAAAGGTAAAATAGAGTTTTAATTATTTTTCAACTACGACTCATGCAAAAAATGTAATCAATATTTAAGTAAAAATAGAATAAAAATTTACATTAACGAAAATGAGATTCCAAATGCTTAATTAAATAGTAAATAGAATAAGATTGAATAATATATATTTAATTATCACATATATCGCTATACTTATTTTATTAGAAATAATATAATGCATGAAATTATATTCATGCTTAACTTTATTTTTTTTAATGTAATTTTTGAAAGATGAAGATCCAAAGCTAACTCTTTGCTAGAGACGAATAGATACACTTATCATTAAACAAAATATTTAAGTGCTAATTTTATATTTTACCTTGCATTTCATTTTATTAAAGTAAACTTTTGGAAGATTTAATTAATTATATAAATTAAAATATGGGCAGCATACAGAATTTTTTTAAACAATTATTTAAATAAAAAAGTATCAATGTGAACAAAATTTCTAGCATGAGGTTACTATTTACTTCTAAAGAACTCGATATTCAATAACAACAGTTGAATCGAATATTTAATTTGTCCATATTGAGCAATTATGTAATACGATTAATCAAAATTTTTTAGTTAAAACAATAAAAAAAATCTTTGAAATTTATTACTTTATTTCAGTTAATTTTCATACTTTTATTACATTCAAAAAAATTTTTAATCTTTAATTTATATTTAAATAAATTTTTAAAATTTAATTTATATATAAATAACTTTTGAAATAAAAATGTCAAAAATTAAAATTTTATTTGAATATAATAAAAATATAAAATTTTATTTAAAAATAAAATAATCAGAAATTTTTTTATAATTTACTTATTTTTAATGCATGAACTATTTAGAAATAAATACAATCGATTAAACAAAGTAAATACTCTTTATCATCGTAATACGTGTAGAGAAATTGCTCCTTCAACGCGTCTTTTTTTTTTTTTTTTTTTTCAAGGAAGAAAAATTGGTCAGTCGTACTGTATCGGAGTCTCAAAGATGAAGTTACTTTTTAACGATAAGCGAGGCAATAAAGATCAAAAAACAAAAAACACAATTAAATATTAAATTCACGACCAACTTAAATAGTTTTTTTTTTAATATTAAATTCAGCCTCAGCCCCTCATCTCGCATGGCAAAATTTTTTTCCCTTTTTATTAATTAATTATATTATTAAATTAACATATTCACAAAATATTTTGTAAATTAAAAAAAAAACGTATTTTTTTGGGTAAAAGCAAAAACATATATCTGCTCTACTATTTCCAAAATGAATAAATATTAGTTGCAATATGTCAACTTTAAGTTTACAAATTTCAATCATCTAAAAGATGTTCATAAATTCCATATTTATCAATATCAATGATAAAATCATTATCTAGATTACTACTAATTTTTATCAAATTACATTGTCTTCGGTTATATAATCCATGGAATTCAGGTATCTTTTTTATATTTATCTTCTTTTAATTTAAATTAATTTTCTACTTCACTAAAAGACATTAGAAAAAAAAACTTTTATGGAGCTTAAACCATGCTATTAAAGATTAAAAGTCGTTAAGAGTTTACATTAATTGATTCATATAAATATCTTTAAGAGTTATTACATAATAATTTAGAATTCAAATTTTAACATTTACAATTTTTTTTATCCTCCTATGGTAACCTCTTTATAAGAAAATATATCAACATTATATAGAAATATTATATTTAGTGAATTTTATATTTGAGTTGACAAATAATTTATTTGTGATTTCAAATATGTTAAAGTTTTAGATTCCATTTTAAAGATTCCAAAACCGAGATGAACATAAAATTTATGAAATAAGATAAAATTAACCGTTATTATCTATCTATATTATATAAAAGTCTCTGACCGAATTTACTATTATGATGAATCAAATTAAGTGATACTAACTTAGTCAAAAAAATTACAGAAAAACTAAACTAAAATTATAATAATAAAATAAATTAAAGGTATTTAGGTTTTTCTATTTTTAAAAAGTAACTGCATATTAAAAACTATTTTCTATTTTTTGTAATTTTATCTTTTTATTTGAATAATTTTTTTGAAAAAAAATTATTTTTTTTTACCCATGGGATTGATGAATTCTAGTGTTGCCCAATATTACATGTACCAAAAATAAAATGGTCCAAATTTTTTCATTATTTTTGTAAATTATTTGAACTTGGTTTGCATTTCCTGCTAAGAGAAGTAATATATACATATATATATATATATATATATATATATATATTTGAAAGAAAGATAAGCATAGTTCAAAAGCAACGCTAACCATTACCAAATAAAAGTGTTCAATTAATTAAAAACAATCCAAAAAGTACTAAATTATATGAATGCAGTAACTCTCTCTTCATGCTAATACAAAAATTAGGACATTGGCTAATTAATTACAAGTATAAAACTCCTTCAGCACATTGTTTTCCTCTCTTTTTTTCCAACGCCCATTAAAATAATTCTATCCTTATAATCATGCCTTAAAATTATAATTTTTTTTATGAAACAAATCACTCTATATATTGCAACCTTTTAATTGTAATTTTAAATGTTTTGACTAAAAATTATTATCCTGCACTTGAAAATTTTAAAATAAAAAAAATATCACATTTTTTATTATTTACTTTTTAAAATATTTATGCTTCAATTGCATCCAAATCCCCAAAATATAACAATTTATTTAATTATATTTACCTAATTACAATTTGTTCTGAAAAATAAAAAATAAACCAATATTACTTTGAAACAATTTATAAATATTGAATAAAATATTTGTTAAGATTACTAATTCAATAAATATGTATAAAAAATTTAATTTATTAAAATTTTGACAAAATACCAATAAATTTATAAAGAATTTTGGAAATTTCACACAATAAATATAAAGTTGTAAAAATTGATAGAGAAGCCGAAGCGGAAGCCGAGCCGAAGCCCAAAAGCCATGAATAAAAAGCAAAACGGAGTGGGTTAGTGAACGAAACGGCGGGTACAACTAACGCTCCAGTCTTTTCTTTTGCTTTTTTTTTTTTTTTTGCTTTCCTCCTCTTTAAAAGCTTTGCTCTCTGTCCATACTTGTCTTTCACTTCCCTTCTTCACAGCCTTTTCTTTTGCCTCCCCCATTTCCACCTCTTCCATCACCAAACCCCAAACAACTCTCTCAAAAAGAATTTCTGGGACTCTCCGCTTTGTTTTTTTTATTTTTTATTTTTTTTAGAATTTTATAGTCCATTAAATCCTTCACTTTCGAACTATAAATACTCTCTCAGTTTCTCTCCCTTTCCCTGCCTCTCTCTCTCTCTCTCTCTGTGCCAGAGATTCTTTCGTGGATACCGGTAAGCTTTCGTTCTTCTGATTTTCGCAAACGTTGTCGTTTTCTTTTATGCTTCTTTTTTTTTTCTTTTTTTTCAATTTTCGCGCTGAATTCATGCACTGTGGAAACTCGAGACCTGGAAATCGGTGCCGTTTGACTGATTCTTTCTCGATTTTTTTGGTAATCAAATTTAAAAGAAGACGAATACGATGTTAGTACCATAATGTTAATTGTCTTTTTTACTTGAAACTTGAGTCAGTATCGAGTTCGATTGACCTCAAATTTTTCGCAGCTTAATTTTGAGATCAAAATTGATTGATTTTGTCCTTTTCAATCAAAAGGAAAACGATCCGAGTTGAAGCCGATTCATTATTGGGATTTTGCTTTGAAAATTTTAAAAACTGCTTTTTCTACTTTGATTTCATACCTTCGTCGCATCGGTTTCCACGAACTCGACTCATCGCTTATTCGTCATTTAGAATTCAAACAGAGTTGCTTCGAGTCTGATCTGAGTCAAAAGCGCGTCAGAACTCGATTTAGTTTCGACTTCATCAGTGGTTTTTTCAATATCTAATACTAATTCAGATATTTTGAAAAATGAAATAAAAAAGGAAAGAAATTAGCTAATCATTTGGATTAGATTTCTGATTAGTTTGACAATTACCATTGCAGATTAAGCCTTGGATACGTGAAGAAGCAAAATGAGCATGCAACTTTTGGAGATTGAGCCAAAGGAACTGAAATTCGTATGTGAGTGCATAATTACTTGATTGCCCCTTCATTTTTATTGCATAAAAATATTTTTATAATAATTAGATAAAGGCACTTTTTTATCTTTAATTTTTTTCTATAATTACAAAATATATTCACTGTTATTTATAATTATTTCTTTCTTTTTGTCACTAAATACCCGGAGAAAAAAAAAAAGAAGGGTCTGTTTAAACCTGTTTGTTTTAACCTTTTTTTTTAATGCATATATAATGCTAATCAGAGTAAAGACTAAAGAATAAGGCTTTTTTTTTTTCTAGCATTTATATTTAATTTTTTGTGGATTTATTATGGAAGAATTGAAGGGGTTAATTAATAAGTTCCGTTTATAATAGTATATGATTTTTTTCGCTTTGATATTTATTTATTTCTCATTTAAAGTTCATGTTCCGGTTTGTAGTTATATTGAAGAAGCAATG
>JBBYHM010000006.1:14575772-14585772 GCA_038381775.1 Adansonia rubrostipa
TTGATATGCTTAAACTCAGCGGGTAATCCTGCCTGACCTCAGGTTACGATGCATGCGATGCTAGAAAGGTCTTGATGGGTCAGGGGTAATGAAAGCACAGCGATCGAGGGATGAGGCATGCTGGAGGCGTCACTACCAATCATCACAGTGCCCTATCATTGCCGTGGGCTTGATTTTAGGCCAACCACAAGCGATGAGTGCACGGGAGATCATTTTTTACCTCGCCTCATCCATAGCCCAGGGGGTTAAGGGTTTGGAGGGGGCGATGATGTGTAACACCTAGGTGGATGTGCCCTCAGCCTAATGGCCTTGGGTGCAACTTACGTTCAAAGACTCGATGGTTCATGGGATTCTACAATTCACACCAAGTATCGCATTTCGCTTCATTCTTCATCGATGTGATAGTTGAGATATCTGTTACCGAGAGTCATTTCATATTTATCTTTTTTGTGACACAAGAGTCACACCGCTATCCATACGGACATCGCAGACGGGCCGACAAGCAGCAGATGTGCTCTTTCATCGTATTTTCTAATTCCTTGGCGTGACTTATGTCGAAGGTTCCTTGTTCGATCGTGAGCGATATGATCAGGCATCCCACCAACCACTAAAGGCATAGCAAAGCCCGATTGCTCAAGCACGAGCGCCTAAGGAGCTTGACTCACTACCCTGAGGTGATGTTACTTAATGCCTTTGTGAGTCATTTTGCGAGGCAGCTTTCGACAATGATCCTTTCATAGGTTCACTTATGGAAACCTTGTTACAACTTCTCCTTCCTCTAAATGATAAGGTTTAATGGACTTCTCACAATGTCACCGGTGGCAGACCACCCACATCGCCATGATCTGAACATTTCATTGGACCATTCAATCAGTAGGAGAGACAGGCAGTGTGTAGAAAGGGTAGGGACATAGTCAATGCGAGCTGATGACTCACACTTACTAGGAATTCCTCGTTGAAGACTAATAATTGCAATGATCTATCCCCATCATAATAAAATTTCAAAGATTACCCAGGCTTGTTAGCCAAGGCTATAGACTCATTGAATACATCAGTATAGCATGCATGCGGCCTAGAACATCTAAGGGCATTACAGACCTGTTATTACCTCAAACTTCTTTGGCCTAAGCAATTGTAGTCCTTTTAGGAAGCTAGCCACGAAGAATCACTCTGCGTAGCTAGTTAGCAAGCTGAGGTCTCGTTCATTAACGGAATTAACTAGACAAATCGCTCCACCAATTAAGAACGACCATGCACCACCACCCATAGAATCAAGAAAGAGCTCTCAATCTGTCAATCCTTACTATGTCTGAACCTCGTAAATTTCCCTATATGGAGTCAAATTGAGCGGCAGGCTCCACTCCTGGCGGTGCCCTTCTATCAATTCCTTTAAGTTTCAGCCTTGTCCATACTCCCCCAGAACCTAAAGACTTTGATTTCTCATAAGGTACCGGTAAAGTCTTAAAAGCAACATCGTCGATCCCTATTTGGCATCGTTTATGGTTGAGACTAGGATGGTATCTGATCATTCATCTTCGAGACCCTTTTATTCTTGATTAATGAAAACATCCTTGGGAAATGCTTTTGCAGTTGTTCATATTTCATAAATCTAAGAATTTCACCTCTGACTATGAAATATGAATGCCCCTGACAGTCTTTATTAATCATCACTCCGATCCCGAAGGCCAACACAATAGGACCAAAATCCTGTGATATTATCCCATGCTAACATATACAAGTGTATGCCTGCTTTGAGCACTCTAATTTCTTCAAAGTAATAGCACCAGAGGAATGACCTAGCCAATTAAGGCTAGGAGTGCAATGCCGGTAGTAGGGATGAGTCGACCAGTGCTTACCGTGAGGCAGATTGGCTAACCCACCCCTAGGTCTAACTACAAGCTTTTTAACTGCAATAATTTAAATATACGCTAATGGAGTTGGAATTACCATAGTTGCTGGCACCAGACTTGCCCTCCAATGGATCCTCATTAAGGGATTTAGATTGTACTCCTTCTAATTACTAGACTCATAAAGCTCGATATTGTTATTTATTGTCACTACCTCCCCGTGTCAAGATTGGGTAATTTGTGCACCTGTTGCCTTTCTTGGATGTGGTAGTCGTTTCTTAGGCTCCATTTTCAAAATCAAACCCTAATTCTTCATCACCTATCACCACCATAGTAGGCCACTATCCTACCATCGAAAGTTGATAGGGTAGAAATTTGAATGATGCATCGCCATTTGTCGAGTTATCATGAATCATTAGAGCAACGGTTAGAGCTCGCATCGACCTTTTGTCTAATAAATGCATCCCTTCCAGAAGTCAGGGTTTGTTGCACGTATTAGCTCTAGAATTACTACGGTTATTCGAGTAGCAAATACCATCAGACAAACTATGACTGATTTAATAAGCCATTCGCAGTTTCATATTTTGAATTACTTTATACTTACACATGCATGGCTTAATCTTTGAGACAAGCATATGACTGCTACAGGAACCAGGTAGCATTCCATCTTGACATCGGCACTGCAGAGGCCTCAATGCACTGCGAGGGTAATGGAGAGTCTAGATGGGGCACAAGTGTCATACGTGTCCACGGACAAAACTGAAACGTGACAACTGAACGGGGACAAGGCCCCAAGCCCATAAAGCTTTCCAAATCCATAAGCAAAGATTAAGCACTGACCACCAAGGCGGCCACATTGAATTCGAGGGCACACCTAGAACGTAGGGCATGAATCAAGTCCTTTCACATAGCCCTTAAGGGAGCGAAACAGAAGAGGGACGGCATGACAATCGAATTTCATTAGTACAGGTAAGCAGCACAGGATCCCGATTGCACCCCTGATCATGAAGTCCATGGGGGAAAGACTTAAAAAGAGCGAGGGTCGACAGTTCGATGCATAAGAGCATGGAGCTTACCAACACGCATGTCCCAAGCACCACTCACATGCCTATTGCGTAAAGGTGGCAGCATCCTTGCACATCGACCCATAATTGACCTAACTAAGAACTCGATCAGCTAATGGAGGGAACACTGTATAGGACCACACCAGAATCACTTGGCATGAGAAAGCCCAGGGGCACAGAGAGCACCTTTGCAACACATCGATGGACAAATATCAACATGAACCCACCTAGATTATGATGGGCCAAGATTGAGCGTGCATAACTCTGCCACCAAAGTCTCCTGGAGTCTGTTGCTCATTGAAGAGACTCACTCCTAGAGTCTTAGGCAGCGTAGCTTGCAAGACACAGCTTGCCCGACCATGGTCACCCAGTGGTTGTCGACGCAAGGGCCATGGGACTGCCCCTACAAATGGGGCATGGCTAGGGTAAGCTTGTACGCACAGTATTTGCATATGCTACCCTAGGGAGCCTTTGCCCAAAGTAGGGAACTTGGTCTTGTGGTTATCAGTAGCATCACTACGGGAGCAGGTCTACCTTTCAGCACACCCATGACCTAATCGCCATACACGTATGCTGATGAGTGAAGTAAGTAGTGATGAGGGACTTTGCCGAAGATCACTTGGACCACAAAGGGTCTCAAACACCACAACAAGGCAACCTGTCACCCAAAACATGGCCAGATGGCAAGCATGGCCTGGATTTCGATCGAAGGACCACTGTCGGGGGGTGCCCCATGCCAGGCATATAGGGCATGATCCTCGACGAATAACTGGCAGAGAAAATGCACCGTTATCAATGGAAGGGCCATGAGACTACCCTTACCTAAGGGGCATGGCTAGGACAGGCCAGCACCTGTAGATTCTGCTTATGCTACCTTAGAGAGCCTTCGCTCAAAGTAGGGAACTTGGCACTAGGGTTATCGGTAGAATCGATACAGGCACGAGCCTATCCTTCTAGCAAGGTCATGCCCCCTTCACCCCACACACCTAGGTTTCGATCGAAGGACCACTGCTAGGGGTGCCCCATGCCAGGCTCATGGAGCACAATCCCTGATAGACAATCAGAGGATGAACCCACTATTGCTGATGCAAGGGCCATAAGACTGCCTATACGTAAGGAGCATGGCTAGGCCGAGATTGGACCCCCAGCTTCTGCTTACGCCACCCTTAGAATCCATCACCCGAATTGAGGAACTTGGTACTAGGGTCATGGGAAGCATTACTATAGGCAGGAGCCTAGCCTTTCGGCATGGCCATGTTCCCTTTGCCACACATGCTTGGATTTCGATCGAGGGACTATTATTGGGGGTGTACCATGCTAGGCACATAGAGCACGATCCCTGGTAGAGGAAGTAACACCATAAACTGACAACCAAATGGGACAACCACAGGGGGCATGAGACTACCCCTTAGTGCCCAGAGTGCGCACAAGTGCCTAGGCCTGTGTGCACCCCCCACAGCCCTAATAGAGGGTAAGGGCTTGAGAATTACCTTCCCCTAAAGAGTTTTAAAGATTTTTCAGTTCTACTACCACTAGACATGCCCTTGTTTGAAAGAGGGTTAACTTTTTCTAAGAGCAGCAGTGCCATGTGCAATGCAACGATAAAGGATTGCAAGGCATCCATAGTCTTTCCATGTATAGACCCATCAAGATTTGGACCAGCTAAGACCGGACCCTGCCCATTCTTCTGCTAGCACGAACCCGGGTGCAATTAACCTGAAGAGTGGACTTGATCCTAAAGTCATGGTCAGCATTGACAATAGGCACAGGATTAACGCCCAAAGTGTTCAACGGTTGTTAAGGCAACAGCTGCAAAACTACCCTGTGCAAAGGGCATGGCCAGGCCCCGCTCGTAACCATAGCTCTTGCATATGCCACCCCATATAGCCTTTCCCAGAAAAGGGGCATCGGATAGGGGGACATCGCCAGCATGACTACGGACACAAGCCTAGCCCTTCAGCACAGCCACACCCCATTTGATATACATCCACGCCAACTGATTGAGAATCGAGAGATAGGGCACCTTGCCTCAGATCATTTAGATCCCAAAAGGTTCTCCACCACTGAAGTAAGGTAACCAGTTGCCTGATCCACAATGGAATTGCAAGTATGACCAAAATTTTGATTAACGGAATACTGCCTAGGGGTGCACCATGCCAGCACATGGGTATGATCCCAAGCACAAGGTTCACCAAATTCGCCACACATGCATGATAACTGATCGAGAACCTAGAGACGGGGCACCTTACCTTGGATCACTTAGACCCTGAAGGGTCTCTATCACTGTAACAAGGTAACTAGTTGCTCTATCCATGATCAGATGGTAAGCACGACCTGGATTTCGATCGAGGGATTGCTGCTTGGGGGTGCACCATGCCAGGCACATGGAGTACGATCTCGACGAACAACTGCTAGGAAAAACCCAGCGGTATTGATGCAAGTGTCTTAAGTCCCCTGCTCAAGGGGCCTGGCTGGGCCAGGCAAGCACCCATAGCTTCTGCATATGCCACCTTGAGGATCCATTGCCTAAAATAGGGAACTTGGTCTTGGGGTCTTGGGCAGCATCATTGCAGGCACAGGCCTAGCCTTTCGGCGCAGCCATGCTCTATCTACCACACATGCATGCCAATCGGTCAAGAACCTAGAGACGGGGCACCTCACGTTGGATCACTTAGACCTCGAAGGGTTTTTATCATTATAATAAGGCAACCAGTTGCCTGATCCATGACTGGATGGCAAGCATGACCTAGATTTCTACTGAAGGACTGCTACTTGGGGCGTACCATGCTAGCATGGGCACAATCCTAGGCACAAGGTTCATCGTATTTGCCACATATGCATGCTAGCCGATCAAAAACCTAGAGAAGGTTCTCCATCACTGCAGCAAGGTGACCAATTGCCCGATCCATGATCGGATGGCAAGCACGACCTAGATTTTGACTAAGAAACTATTGCTTGGGGGTGCACCATGCTAGGCACATAGGCACAATCCTAGCACGAGCTTCACCGAATTCCCCATACACGCATGCTGGCCATTCAAGGCGATGGTGATCGTGGCCTTTGGAATCGATCACTTGGGCAACCCAACAACATAGCAAGGCATCATGTCATCGGGTAACACGACCGAAAGGCATGGATGGCTTGACATTCATTTGAGGCAATAGGGGCCAAGGCTCGTACCATGCCAAGCACTTGGTGCTAGGCCTCTACACACCCTCGGGGCCGATGGGGCATACACTGGCCACCCCACAGAGTAGTTGGGGCTCACCTTTCCTGACCCTTAGTTGGATGGGATAAACCCTACCTACCCCAAAAATGGTCAGGGCACTCCCCTTAGCCAACCGAATGGTGCACACTTAGTGATGTATGGAGGGAGGGACGCGAAAGGCCATCGTTGGGACACCCTATAGGTAGGAGCAACACTTCGGGATGCCCCCCACTAGGTGTGAAAGGAGGGCAAATGGGGCCATTGTCGAGGGGGGAATCATTACATGCATATGGGCCTTTGCACGTGCTGTCGATGCCTTACTTGCTGTCATTGGCACCGTTGCTGGAGCACCACCGATGAACTCATCTGATGGTAAGGGGAAGCCTTAGCGAATATGAGGAGCGGTGGCGTTGAAGTCTCACTCTGGGTGCCGATCTGAAATAATATCACCTCCTAAAGAGTTTAAGAGATTTTCCAGCAATACCAGCAGCAGATATACCTACATCTAAAATAAAGATACTTTTTTTCTTCCACCCGTGGGGTGGCCAAGGCAGGCACTGAGCTCGGCATGCAGGGCATGCTGCCCTGCCAACACCGAAGGCTGCTCGAGCACACCCTGACCACCCTGAGGGCGGTGGAGGGGCACCTCATCCACTCCAAAGGTGGTTAGGGCATGCCTCATTAGCCACCTAAGAGGCAGAGGCGCACCCTACACACCCTCGGGGCCAGCTAGGTGCACCTTGGCCACCCCACGGAGCAGTTGGGGTGCACCTTTCCTAACCCTTAGTCGGGTGGGGTACGCCCTACCTAATTCAAGGACAGCCAAGGCATGCCCCCTCACCCAATCGATAAGTGCAACGCTTGGTGATGCATGGGGTGAGGGATGTGATGGGTCATTGTTAGGACACCCAACTGACAAGAGCAAACACTTCGGGATGCCCTTTTTTGGTGCAGAGGAAAGGATAAGTAGGGTAATCATCGGACAACCCAATCGACGGAAGCAATGCTTAGTGATCTGAAGGGAATGATGCGAAGGGTTGTTGTCGGGACACCCAACTGGCAGGAGCAATGCTTAGGGATGCCCCTCATTGCGTGCAGAGGGAGGGATGAATGGGGCCATTATCGAAGAAGAAGGGACGTATACGGGGAAGGACTCGTTGCACACGTATTGGTCTCCGCACGTGCTGCCGATGCGTTACTTATGGTCGTCAGCACCATCATTGGAGCATCATTGATGAACCTGTCTGGCGGTGGAGGGAGCCCTAATTAGTGTGGGGAAGGGTGGCGCTTAGACCTCGCCCTAGGTGCCCGGCAGGCATCCTGCAGTTGCACCCTAGTGCCCCTACCCCTGATACTCAGATATTACACTCTCTAAAGAGTTTAAGAGATTTTCCAGCTATACCAGCAGCAAACATACCTATGTTTGAAACATGGACACTTTTTTTCTTCCGTTTATGGGGTGGCTAAGGTAGGCACCAAGCTCGGCATGCAGGGCATGCCCTGCCCACACCTAGGGCTGCAGGGCACACCTCTAGGGCCTCTACTACAAGTCGGTAATCAGGCATCAGGTGCATGCATCGCTTCTAGCCTGAATTCTAACTTAGAGGTGTTCAGTTAGAATTCAGCGCATGGTAGCTTCCCACCATTAGTTTTTCCACCAAGCACGATGACCAATTATATGAATCAATGATTTTTCTCATACTAGGTTGAGTTGCTATCATGACGTGACCATCATTAGGATAAAAGTAACTTGTCTCATGACGGTCTAAACCTAGCTGACGTTCCCTATTGGTGGGTAAATAATCCAACATTTGGTGAATTCTACTTCACAATGATAGGAAGACCCGATAAGGAAGAATCAAAAAGCACCGTCCCTATGAACGCTTGGCTACCACAAGCCAGTTATCCTTCTAGTAACCTTTCTGACACCTCTAGTTTTAAATCTCGATGGTCTAAAGGATCGATTGGCCATGCTTTCACTATTTGTATTTGTATTGGAAATCAGAATCAAATGATCTTTTACCCTTTTGTTTCACATGAGATTTCAATTCTCGCTAAGCTCATCTTAAGACACCTGCATTATCTTTTAACAAATGTGCCGCCCCTACCAAACTCTCTACCTAATAATATCTTTCACCTGGATTGACCGATCAGGGCCAACCTTGGGTCCAAAAAGAGGGGTCGTGCCTCACTTCTGATTCACAGAATAAGTAAAATAACATTAAAAGAAGTGGTATTTCAATTTTGCCCAAGGGCTCCCATTTATCCTAAACCTCTTAAGTTATTTCACAAAGTCGGATAGAGTTAACCTCAACAGGGTCTTCTTTCCCTGCTGATTCTGCTAAGCCTATTCCCTTGGTTATGGTTTCCCTGGATAGTAGACAGAGACAGTGGGATTCTCGTTAATCCATTCATGCACATCACTAATTAGATGATGAGGCATTTGGCTACCCTAAGAGAGTCATAGTTGCTCCTGCCATTTACTTGCGCTTGGTTGAATTTCTTCACTTTGACATTCAAAGCACTAGGCAAAAATCACATTGTGTGAGCATCCATGGGGACCATTGCAATGCTTTATTTTAATTAAACAATTGGATTCCCTTTGTCCGTACTAGTTCTGAGTCGACTGTTTGTTGCCCGGGCAAGGCCTCCAAGGAAACTATTCCTAATTTATCCCTAGATCGGCACATGATGACCTGCTCTTATCGCGAGTGTAGCTCAAATAGTGCACCAGCAATCGATGGGTTTGGGGCTAGGACCTTCATGCCTAACCCTCAAAGCCAATCCTTTTTTTGAGGTTACGGATCCATTTTATCGACTTCCCTTGCCTATATTGTTCAATAAACTAGAGGTTATTCACTTTGTAGATTTGATGCGATGATGAGTATGATTGGGTGCAGATAGCACTCAGTCTTCCAGATTTCAAGGGTCGCTAGGGGTGCAATGGACACCGCGTGATGTGCAATGCTCTTCTAGCCACTGGACCCTCCCTCTGGCTAAGCCATTTCCAGGATGGGCAGGCCATTAAATAGAAATGATAACTTTTTTCGAGGCCCCCACCGATGTCTCTAGACTCTTTAATGTTATCGTCAGTCGTTGCATCCCGATTCAAGAATTTTAACCTGATTCCTTTTCGAAGCCCACTCTAGATACGTGCTCAGACGAGCTTCCCCCATCTCTTAGGATTGACTAACCCATGTGCAAGTGCCATTCACATGGAGCCTTTCCCTTCTTCGACTTTTAAAGTTCTCATTTGAATATTTGCTACTACCACCAAGATCTACATCGACGGTCGCTTGACTTAAGCTCATGCCCATGGTTTTGCGATGACCGCCATGCCCTTCTACTCATCGGGGCCTGGCCCTTGCCCCAACGATCGGGTATAGGTCGTGTGCTTAAACTTCATTCATTTTCGAGGCTAGTTGATTCGGCAGGTGGGTTGTTGCACACTTCTTAGCAGATTTTGACTTCTATGACCACTGTCCTGCTATCTTAATCGACCAACACCCTTTATGGGTTTTAAGTTAGCGCGCACATGGGCACCATAACCTGGCTTTTGATTTATCCCACATCGCCAGTTCTACTTACCAAAAATGGCCTACTTGGAGCTCTCGATTCCATGGCATGGCTCAACAAAGTAGCCGCGTCGTCCTACCTATTTAAAGTTTGAGAATAGGTTGAGGGCGTTGCACCTCCAATGCCTCTAATCATTGGCTATACCCGATAGAACTCACTAGAGGCTCTAGCTATCCTCAAGGAAACTTTAGAGGGAACCAGTTACTGGATAGTTTGATTAGTCTTTTGCCCCTATACCCAAGTCAGACAAACGATTTGCATGTTAGTATCGCTGCTGGCCTTCGTTAGAGTTTCCTCTAGTTAGC
>JBBYHM010000006.1:14602601-14620960 GCA_038381775.1 Adansonia rubrostipa
TGTAGGAAGTTTTTAATAGGATAAAGATGAGATGGCATTGGCATGGCACACGGCAACAAAGTCACCATCATTATTTTATATTTTTTTTATTTAATTAATTTTTAGAACTCTCCTTTCACTCACTCTCAACTTATCTTTTATGTCGTCCATTATTTTATATTATTCGCCTCAAATCCATTGACTACATTTTCCGAAATCTCCAATTCATGCACGTCATGCTTTTTCAATCTTATTATGTATTCAACAAACAAGAATATCTTATTTCATGCGTGAAAGGGAAAGGTGGGATAAAAGGGAGGAAACAGAAAGTTGAAAAGTTAAGCATATCCAAGGTAGTAATGAATGATCAACCTGTGTCCCATTAATGATTCAAAAATTGCAATTCAAGGGAGATTTTGAGGGATAGAATTTTGGAAATCTTTATAAGTATGCAAAATATTATGAAAGGGTTATCACAAAACATTTCAAATTGATATGTTGGATAACAATTAACATCAAATGTGATGCTATTCCCTTGTCATTTTCTTGAATGGGTTTTCTTTGTTTTGTTTGTTTGGTACTTTTATTTTTTATTTTTTTGTGTTGTATTAAAAACTGGATTAATTAATGGTGTTAATAGTAGAAGGCAAAAGGTTTTATATTAGTAAATGTACTAAACTAATTTACAGTTTATACAATTCAAGGTTTTTTTTTTTTAAATTTTTAATTCCATTGCTTTTTTGCTGTATCTTAAGGCTGATATCTTTTGGAATCTTTCTTTGCTTAATCAAAGATATTATATAAATATTCCACGACATTCGTTGCCTGTTTGGCCCAAAATTAAAGCATTTAGGTAGTCACATGCAAAACCCAAGAAATGAGCAAACTAACCTACCCAACTCAACACTCCCAAAATCAACATACTTAAATATGTTCTTTAGCTTAATTGGACATCTTGACTTCACTGAATATAAATGAATTTGTATAAGTTGAATAATTTTCAAACACATTAGCCTAGGAAGTCTTACAAATTCATAGATAAAACTACTTGGACAAATTTCTCTTTTATCACCAAAAAATTAAAAAAATTTTAATGATAAGATAAAAGAATAATAAAAAATATTTTTTATTTTAAATTTAACAATATTGAGAACGAATATCATCTTTAGTTTAATAATATTATAAACAAATATCATCTTCAAATCTTTTCAAAGAGCTTTAGAAGATGATTGCTATAAATGATTTTTATCTCTAAAATTTTTAGAGACGATTTTTTATCTTTTGAATATAATTATTAACTGCTATCATTTTTTTTTAAATTTTTAAGTGTATAAAACAACTCTTAGCATTCATTTAAACTATCAATGAAAATAAATAACATTACAAAATAAAAGTTATTTTGAAACGAGTTAAAAGGACAAGTAAGAAAAATTCTCTTTAATTTTGATTTTAGCAGCATTGAAGATAAATGTCATTTCTAGTTTAACAGCATTGGAGACGAATATTATCTCTAAAACTTTGAAGAAACACAATTTTAAAAACTAATCTTAAGATAATTTTTCATCAAAAAATCTTTTAACATAAATTTTTATTTTTTAGATATAATTATTAACCGTGCTCTCAATTTTTTTAAATTTTGTAACATAAATCTCTAAATAAAGCAAGGATCTTCACAGCAACCAATCATATTTTATAAAAGGCTACCTAAAGACAAATCTGTCATGCATGGCGGCTATATATCCCTAAATCTCGGTTTGGAATTTGGATGAGTAGTTCTAAGCTTTCTTTAGTTCCAATCAATTCAAATCCTCCATTTTTTGACTATAGTAGTTAGTACTGTAGTAATATTAGTTTATATGTATTGATTTTTAATTAAATTGATATTAGAAATTTTTGGTACCATTTCGAATTTTGTACCAACCTATTTTCGTGACATCTATCAAAAATAATTATACCGATCAATAAATAATATGAGCTTATAAAAAGTTAAAAATATATAAATCTTTATTTAATTAATATTAGATATAAGGACTCGTAAATTTAATAAATATTGAATATGATTACTTATAATTTGACGATCATTAAAAAATTTTTACCTTACTATTTAAATTAATATTTTATTATATTTGCTAAAGTTTTTATAAAATATTATATATAATTTATAAATATTTTATATATAAAATTTATTTAACTTTATTTATTTAATATTTAAAAATATTTTTATATATAAAAATTAAAAATATTTAAAATTTATTAAATTTAAAATAATATACTTAAACACATCAATATTAATATATATCAACGTTCAAATAAAAATATATACGTCCACAAATACTATGCTGACCACTTTAAATCTGACTGAATTTTGGTGGGTGCGGCAGCCCAAGATGTACTGCACCGCTTGGGCGACACGTGAAATGCACCAGTTCCATGCTATTGTTTGTGACATTTACTCTTACAAAAATAAATTTAAATAGCAAATCCCTACTAAAAACACCGAAGACAAATAAATTTAATATCGTAATGGGAATGTTTGGGCTTGACGGCAGCTTGATTTCTGATTTACCAGTTTGTCTCGTAAGCCCAAATGTACTCTATAAACCTGGACCAAACCGCCTTTCGCAATGGATGTTCTATGATTCAATCGCACGCTATGCCTAATGTTAAAACAGGTTCGATTCAGATGCATTGTCTTTTGTTTTTATTGTAATTAGTCATTAGTCAATCGGTTGGCAGCATTTTCAAAATAAATGCTCAGTTTGATCTCACAAAATGACCAGGCAGATTAAAAAAACCCTCCAGCGTTAACATTAAAATCATTTAGGCCGCTTGTCTGAGAATTTTATTAGTTTCCAAGGGGCTAACTACGTTTGTAAACTTCCTCGTGCCGTCTCCTCATTACTTGCCCTATTACTCGCATCTCAGAGTCAATTCCCCTAATTGACGACCAAGCCCCGCAACGAGCGTCAGTTAGCACCCCTTACCCCGTCCAACATAGTTTTAGCATGAGGAAAACCAGATAAAATTACTACCGTACTGACATTTGTTTGCTACAGTCAAAGCCCGCTTTGTTTCTTAGCAGCTGCGCGCTTCACTTCTTCTAGTCCTGGAGATGTGGGATGTAAACGTGTACTGCGCCACTGCTTTGCAAGTTGCTTCTGAAGCTAATAATGAAACACCCTTTCATTATGGTGCATTTCAAATTACTGCTTGAACTTCAAATACAACCTTTTGACGAAAGTAAAGAATTTAATTTCAAGCTTATTGCAAAAGCAGAGTTTCAGTTTATGTTGCTCACTTTGTGCAAGTAAAAATGCCCCTCAAAAACTCAAAATCTATGGTATATTCAAATATTCAATACCAGTTTCCCAAGGAAAAGGGATTATTTGGAGAAAAACAAGTTCTGGCTATGAAAGTTTTTGTGCCATGTCTTTGTTTCTCGTTAACTTTGTTAATCGCTGCAAATTATCTTATGCCCCTTTAAAGTTTTAACACTTTCGTTTTGTTCTACAACTTAGTACCGCAATTTTCTTAGTTTTCTTCGAAGATTCACAAACTTACCACTTTCGCAATTTCATTTTACGTATCTTCTGATGAATTTGAGTATTTAAAAGTTGTTTTCCATACATTCTTGTAAAAGTTGCATGCCAACCTGGTCACTGAGAATTGACTTGTACCTTGACATTGGTCCAGGTAATTTGTAATCAAGCAGCAGTCTTAGAGGCAAACTCAAAATCAACGTACAGAGATCTTTTACAAAAGAAGACGCACATAAGGAATCTTTTCATCACACAACAACTAAATTCCTATAGAGAAAAAACCGGTTATACATTATCAGAAATAAGCTGCTACTTGATTGACTTCCAAGTCCGTTGAAAATGATGCTCTAATTGTTATTCCACCAGAAACGTGACTTAAGATGTGTAACCACATCCTTATCCGGCTGGAAAGCCTTGGAAAGAACTTTAGAATTAATGGGAGTTTTTGATCTGAACACTGCATTGCCTACGGTAATGACACGAGGACTTTGGCTGCTAAGACCAGCAAAGGGAACTGCATTAGTTTTCCCTATGTTGAACTAGAAGTGAATGAGACCAACAGGGAAAACAAAAACATCTCCAGGGTGTAGGACTCTATCGATGAGAAGATTATCTTGTTTGGACGTGACAAAGGCCACATGTGTGCCTTCCAAGACTACAAGGATCTCCGTGGCTTGAGGATGAGTGCAAGGAGGGTTTAGACCGTAAGGTGCACGGTCCAGTTCGAGCCAACGATATGCCAAGAGTGTTAGGTCCTAGTATTTGTTCAACATTGACCGGAGTGACTTTTGATCGTATTTTTGATTATTTGAACACCTTCCACTGCAAGAAGGCAGCTTGTTGTTTGAATGCTTCCAAAGTTTTTTAATTGCTTTGCGAAGACGTAAGAAATCTTTGTCGTACTTGCCTACTTTCACGTCGACGCAAATTGTATTAAGTCTCTGATTGTTCTGCACTTGGAAAAAATTGTTCCCCCAATAAGCAGAGCTTGGTAAATCATAACACCCAATTTTGTTAGACTACGGACATACCAATCACTTCGCTCTACCCTTGATAAAAATGTTTCTCCTAGAGCCTACCCATCACACGGTAAACTTAAATCCGCCTTAGTTTCACGTCGATCAGAGTACACTCTGGTTCCTACATTTTATAACAGAGCTTATTCTCCCATTGGTTGGGGTGCTCCCCTCCAACGCTCCAGTGTAACGCTTACAATGCGCTCATAAACCCCAGGCAGCAAGTTGATGTAAATGGGCTAACCTCCTCACAAATTTAATTCAGTATAACGCTAGCCACAGGCCAACGTCTCAATCACTGATCTCGAAAGAATATAAACCTTCTTAGATCTCCGCCGACATTCCGAAGAAGGTTGTGGCCGGTTCCCAAAGCCCGCTTATATTATAAATCACTTCTCGCCTCATTTCTTCTCGCTCCTGGGATGTGGGATTTAGAGAATAATATGTGCCGCAACTCCATTGCAATTTGCAACTTGCATCTGAAATTAAATACTGAACACCTTTCACTATACAGGCAATTGTTGTATGGTTAACCGCAAACGACTTCAAAATTCAATTATAAAATAACCGTATTAGAGGTGGAGATTGACGTTCATTGGAGATGACCTTTCTTCGTGGGTTCAACTGCGACAAACCTCTGCCATCTATTGCAGGTTTAGAAAAAAGATGGGAATGAAAGACAACAAAGAAACCTTTTTTTTTTTTTTTTTTGCTTTAAGATTCAAGCATGTCCCCCAACGCTTATTTGACTCTTAAAACTCGTGATTTTGATCCCCAAACACTCAAGGTTTGATAAGATCGTTGCAAAAATATAAATAAGCAAACTTCACAGAAAATCCAGGCTATATATTGTTATTAGTAAGAGTAAATCTTACACAATACAATACAATTGATGTCTTCAAAGCACATTCCACTCCAAAGGATTACATGAAAGATACAATCTTGGCTGGAAAAGCTACATATACTTAATCTCATACAACAACTAATACTAGTCTTGAACATTATTTAGTATTTAGACAGGTCTCTATGCCCCATGGAGACCAGATTCACACAAACTTTTATCACTTTCGGATGCATCTTTGCATCAAATTCAACAACAAAGCATTCATCCCAAAGAATTTGATTAAAAGAAACAAAACAGAAGCATTCAGGGCATTCATAAAAGTACCCAATGGTGACAACTTTGTCCTTGTATTACAAACCTCTAGCACTATAAGTAGTATCCATATATCAGATACAGCTAACTAGAATAACTAAAACTACTTGGTTAATGGTTGTTTACAGCCTTAGGGGCTTGGATTTGTTGGGATGAGATGGCTCAAATTTTAAATGTGGTTTTGGTTAGTTTTGGGGTGGAGATAGAATCGATTAGAATTGTCCTCCTGTGAAAGTTTGGCCAAATGACCAACTTGGAGGAGCCACATTATTGGAGATGACAGAGCGGCCATCGCTTGTTGTGACCTTAAAAGAGAGTGCTTGACCGTTCATGTAAGAGTTGCTTTGCCAGTTTTGGCCCCAGTTGCGAGACATCACTTGCCAACCAGTTCTAGACCCTTTAATGGAGACAGACACCACGTCTCCAGCACCTCCAACATTGGTTATCAGCACAAGGTTGAAGTATGAATGTCCATTCATGGCAAACCTGATCCCGCCAGATTTCCTACAAGCAACCCTGCAATTAAAATGTTACCTCTTTAGCATGTCCTCAGCCATGAAAATTATACTATGACTAGAACTTAGTTTTCACTCGAATCAGAATTGAATTGACATGATTGTTGAATGAAACATGACTTGCAAAGTAGCCAATCTTGAGGTTACAGGGCTATGTTAAACTGAAAAGTACACTGGTTTTTGTGTTTCGTACCTTCTGTATTCAACGGGCACTATTCCGGCTTTATAATGAGCTATATGTTGGAAAACAGGCTGCGCAAGATCGAAGTGTCTCAAAGGAGGGTTGCACCACCCTCCGGCGTTATTCGGGAGGGCATTGTTTGGAGGGCAGAAGTTTGTAGCTGTTACTACAATGGATCCCTGGAGGCACCACCTATTGTCACTAACACACCTGATCTCAAAGCATGCCCCACAAGCAAGCCCCTTGTTGAATAGAGCAGTGCTCAATGCAGCAGTGCTTGTGCCATAACCTTGGCTGTAAAGATTTCCATAGCCACATGCTCCTCCTAAAACATATATGGAAGAAAAAGTAGCTGAGAAAAGGAATTCATGGAAAGGGAAAGATGGTAAATAATATTTTTTTGGTATTGTTTAGTTCTTACCCATTGTGCCGGACGCATCGCCTCCACCATAGAAGGTAGCATGAGCATTAGACCATTCACCTCCATATCCATGAATTGTCTTCAACATGGCAAGAGATGATACAAGAAAAATCCCAAGAAAATCCATTTTTCCTGCAAAATCAATTGACATCAAATATCAGCATTTTTTTTAGATGAACTGGTGAAGAAAAGTTTCTGATAAGTTTGTATAGGAGAAATGCTGTTCTTGTTCTTACAAAGACTAGAGTTAACTTTGAAAACTTGACTTGAAGAAGAGAGTTAATTAGAAATGAGTTAAGGAAGGGCTGAATAATGAAGTTCTATTTATAGATGTGTGGGACAAAGGACAGACTGATGGAGGGGGAAGGGTTACCAGAGGAAGGGGTACTATAGATCTATGTTACTTCGACTCTTCATTTTTCTTCAAGCACCTGTATCTAACACCAGTATTTGACATATATTCAAACACGGTATGAGCATATGACCCTCAAAATACATGGAAAACTTTAAAAAATTAAACATACTCTTGTTGAGCACATGCCTATATTAAATACTTACACCTGAGTCGATTAACATGGCAATAGATGCTATCAAGGTTCAAAGAGTTTTTTTTTTTTTTCCTCCCACATAAAAAGGAATAATCGACATCCTCATCTTTTGAAAGACATTTGAAATGACGTCACACCGTTACTTTTTGTTACTTTATGCACACTTCATATGAAAGAGAGTGGGGAAGAAGAAAAAAATGCAAAAACCAAAAAAAGGAATTATTCTAAAGGCTTGGACCCATGTTCTTGTTGACATTCCTCTTGGACTTGAACCTGAACAAAGTAAGGGAAAAGGTTCTCTGCATCGATTGATGTCCTCAACATTTTGTAAACTTACTTTTTACAATGTTTTATGCAAATTCTTGGCTTAAACTAAAGATCCTGAAGAATCCTTCCAGGATGTGATTCTTATGGTAAAGGATTAAAGTTATTTGAAAGAACCTTATCAGATCAGTACACATGAAAGTAGGAAGGATAAAAAGGATGCAACATGATCGTACTGACTAAATGATTTGAATCTCTAATTTTATGCTGAAAAGATGATACCTTTTCTATGATGTTACAATGAAACCAAATCATATAAGGTAATTTTTGTATTACTGGTCTGATGTTTTTCAGCTTCTTGTACAGCATATCGTTGGACTTTATATTGTTCAGAGGTCACTTTACCAATCAGAATTGGAAGGAAAAAAAAAGAGATAAATCATGGTTCATTTCATCAGTAAAATCGAATGAATCTTTGCTTTATGGAGAAACAATGAGTCCGTGACACTCTATTCGGATGCAAACTTGGAATGACATCATAAATACAAGGTTAAGACTTCCCAATTTTGCCAGGATCAGCATCGATTGGAAACCTGGAACAATGAAATAAGAAAATGGTTTCGATTACTTTGAAGAATTGTCATCGAAAAGGTATGATGGTGCAAAAAAATCTAATAGTAATTTTCTGTGAAAAAATTGCAGAGGGTGAAGTTCTTAATGCTAAGTTCATCAGTCATGTTTAACTTAAAACTCATTAGTAACCTTCAATTCCCCCTTCAAGTCTCACATGAAGATTCAATGAACTAATGCGGGAAGAAGAACCCCATGTGAAGCTATTTGCTCAAGCTGGCCTCCCTACCGTGTATCAAATATAAGGCTTTAAAATGTCATAATCAAAGTGTTGTGCATGTGGCTGACCATCCACGTCTATCTAAGTTAAACTAAAGATAATGGAATGTATATCTTTATCTTCCCCTTTCTTTCTCATCAAGCTTTCATTTCATTCTCTTTTATACTTTTATCCATCTTAGCTGTTTCTGATCGAAGACCCTTCAATTGTCTCCATGCTGCAATTCCCCTTTGAAGATTATTACAACCTTTACAGCTTGAAAGAATTTATATTTTAAAACTGACCCTCTTTTTGTAGGGCATTGCAGACATCTGTATGCTAATATTCCAAAAACTAAACTGGATTTTTCCTACAAAATTTCCATCCGGAGCCATTTAATTTGCTTGGTAGGATATCATGCCAAAAAAAAGTCTTAGGTGGATTTTTTGAAGTATTAATCAATGAATTCATTAATCAAAGGCAATCAGCAATCACTCGTGCAGCTGTTCATGATTGATGAACACTTTTTTGTTCATAAAATAGAAGACATAATATATATATATATATATATATATGAAACTAAAGAGAAACAGTTAACTGCCTCTTTCTTTTTTTTTTTTTTTTTTTTTTTTTACAGTTTTCCTTACAACAACAACCAACCCCCTCTTTTGGTGAGAGAAGCTCAAAAATTTAGAATCAACCCTTCCAAAAAGCAAACTTCCATTTGAACTTTCATTTTTTTTCCTCACAGAATTGATCAAGAACAATGGGAAATATATAGTTTATTTACTTGAAAGAAACCAGACAAACCTTTGATTAAAAAAACAATTCAAAGGTGACAAATGGCTAAATCAGGATCATCTAATGCATGTTACCAGTAAGACCATTCAAAAAAAAGAAAGGTTTTTACAATTGATAAAAGTAAGATTCCATTTGGATAAGTTTTTTTTACCTAATTAAAAGGTTATTTTCCATCAGTCTTCTGAGGGACAACAAACTTAAAAGTTCCATGCTCAGGGTTTTAATTCCATTAAAGAAAACAAAACAATAAGATTGAAAAGTTTATTATTATAATGTTCTTCTTAGTCTCATCACTCATCAAATTCCAGAGTATTTAAAATGTTAGTTGTTCTTATTTCATAAGAACTAACAACCAGATCATTGTAGTTTGAATTGGCCATTAAATAAAAGGGGGAAATAAACCCCACAACCAAATATCAAAGTCCCAAAGAATAATAACAACAAATCAAAGGAGGCCATGGATGCCATAGACTCAAGTTAGTTAGAAAGTTCTTTTTATGCACCAAACTGCTGCACATGGGATCACATGGCCAACTTGTTCAAGCAAATAGAATAAGATGAAAAGAAATAGCCTAAAAGACCTAGTTGAGTACCCTTTGCACATACAATTTAACCACACATTTTATCCAAAAAAAAAAAAAAGGTTTGTCAAGATTCGGACTTCAGAGCAACTCTAAGCCACATGAAAGCCGGAAAAAGTAACTTTGTTTTTGTGGAAGCCACTGATCTATATGATGGGGACTGCACTGCGGATTGTTTCCTGTTCACTTCTGTTGTATTTTAGCCACTTTCAAGTTTGCGAGGCCCCGCGTGCCACAATATTTTTTAACAGAGAACAACGTGTGAATGCATAATTCAACCAGCAACCTTTCGAACACTGGCATGCACTGAGAATCTTTGTTCTTCCTATTCTCTATTTTTCTAGAAACATCCATGTTCAATATCTATGTACGATACATTTTTTAACATAGATATATGAATATAACCTTCTAAGGAGTTTTAAAAAATATTAAACATACCATGTTAAATACGCACGTATTTAATATTCATACATGAATCCAAATAATATAATAGAAAATTGACATGCACCATTATATACAGGTTCTATGCTTTTGTTATTGTCTCCAATAAGAAGTGGGTCATGAACATAAAGGGTTCTTTGCAATGTGATAAAACAGTAATATAATTTCAACATCCAAGCATAAAGCAGCTGGTGCTTGTCATTCAACGATTGCTTTAGAGAAATATGCGGCCCCTGAAAACAAACCCTATTAAGCTCCCTCCAGACTGGATTAAGCATATAATTAGAGTAAGAAAGCCAAAAATAGCTGGCCTTTCAATTAAAATGACCCCATTGCCTCGACTTTTCATTTCCTCGACTTTTCATTTTTCTTTAAGCACCTCTGTGCAGGATATACTTGAACATGGATATGATAATGTGACCCTTCAAAGATTTTTCAAATACACAGAAAAACTTAAAAAAACTGAACATATCCCCTTCGGATACATAGCCTACTAGAAGTAACCAAACAACAAATATTGCACTCTCAAAGCAAACACCACCTATCTGCAGTAAGAACACAAAATGGAATACTTTCCAATTTAAGAATGAAAAGTGAACCCGTAATTTTCAAAAGTCTAGTCCCACAAGTTTGTAATTCATCCCCATCGAACTTCCTGTATGTTGCAGGGTTAATCATATAGATAGCTGATGTTCGTAGCACGTTAGAAACAACATAAGTAAACTTGCTTGCAACTCGTAATGTGCTCAAGCAAGCGATAAGAAATTCGGGATGTTCTTACTGCTAAATTGAGAAAAGATAACCAGAACAAAAAGATAATACGTTGAAAGTAGCCAGTGGGTACAGAAAATGACTAAATCCATCTATTTGCAAGTGAATTACATGTGCTGAATAGATACTTGATGTCAAACTGCTTCCCTGCTAGAAGAAGAAGATGATCCAATCCTCTGGAATACCTTTGTGCTAAATGTATCTTTACTTACTTTTCCTTTAAATGTGAAGTGCTTCTTAAGATGATTTTTTATCGAAGAACCCCTGTCATTCCATCGTGGGGCTGGTCGAGGCCAGTTTCTCCTTAATTTTTCCTTGGTATGATTTGTGACTCCATAATCTTCCTGGTCTTCAGATATCATGGCACCCCTGCTCCTTCGCAAAGATCTTAAAGCCACTTGCAAAGGTTCTGAAAATGATGCAGATTCTTCTAGTGCTCCAACGGTTTTGAGACACAATGGGCAGGGAGGATCATGAATCTGGGACTTTGGAGTAACTTGCTCCAGGCATTCAGTGTGGAACACATGGCTGCAAGGTAGAATCCCAGCGGTTGGCATGTCACCACCTCTAATTATCCGATGTGAACTCCAGGGTGACTTTTGCCACAAAAGTTTTCCGCAAACTCCACACTTGTGGTCTACCATAGGGCCAATAGGGGACCTAAGGCTCTCTACGTCGACAAGCTCCGCAATGTCAAACTTTTCTCCATCTAACCCCAGATCATAACTGCTGGCACTACTCCATCTAAAACCTTCTCTTCTAGAGCTATCACCGGGATCTGGTGATGCTTCAGACCTTTGAATTTCAGAAAGGGTTTTGTGAAACTTGTGCTCAACACTAGAACTGTTTTCATGCCAGTGAAATGGTGAGAAGCGATCCTCGTTGGGTGTCAACTTGCCAATACTGTTAATGTCAGCATCACCAAAGCCTTCAGAATCTGAGACAGGGTTGCGAAACACTAGTGGGTAAACAGCTTTTGTCATGTAAGAACGTCTACCAGAGATGTTGCAGTTGGGAAAAGAGAAGGGCTGCTTGCTAGTGGATTCCCAGCGACTAGACTCCGAGAGGGAGGAAGGGGATCCAAAGCTAGGGGATCCAGTAGTTGCTTTAAAAACATATCGCCCCTACAAGAAGAACACCAAAAAGAGGAAAATGCTTAATGATAAACTTTTTCCGTTTTTAACTGCTATGAAACCCAACAAGTTGAAACACAAGTCACCTCAGTGGAGCGAGGGAACCACGAGGTCTGAGGCACTGATCCTGATAATTAAAACTAGGTTAAAGAAACAAACATATGATGGTTCAAGTAATACAAAATCCATCAAAGGAAACTGCAACCAATAATTGAAACAGAAAAAAGAAATTACAATCATTCCATTCTAAATCATATACAATGAACTTCATTTTGGTTGATTGGTATAAAATTCAGGGAAAAATACTTTAGAAAATTAGCTATAGTCTTCTAAGAGAGGGAAAGAAAGAGAACTAAAGAACATTATTTAGCAATAACGAAACAAGCTAGTGTGACATCCCTCACTTCCTACATTTGTAAAAGCTGTTAATTAATATGCACGACAGCATGTATCCAAGCTCTGCGAGTGTCATTTATGCAACAATCCCAGAGGGCTAAATCAGCTAGCCTCAACTAACGATTCAAAGAGATGAATCAGCCAATCCCTTAAAACCAATAAATAGATATAAGCATTTCACTGCCCAACCCCAGCCACCATCACTGCAAAAACCGAAGCTTGGAAATTAAACACAATATAGTGAACTACCAGATAGGATTGGGTCAGCTGAGGTAATTAAGCAGCTAAAGCAGCAGCTTGTTTTATTTACTATTAGCCCTATTCAGGCACAACAGTAACTCATCATGAAGGAGAATTGGCTACATCATAGGCGGCAGATGGGCTCAATGCCCAAAAAGTAATCACTGATAGAGGACCCTGAAATGTTCAATGAAATCCATAATGCAGGTTATCTAAATGCTCAGGGTTGAACCAGAAGACTAACATTTTAAGTTTTAATTATATCGTCAATAGGAATGAGAAAATTAGTTTCATCCACAGAAGTAGAAAAACATTGAAGAGACAACTATATGCCAGTCTAAAAGACCCTTTAGACATTCTTGCAATTTAGACATAAAGTTATAATTCTAAGGTATTAATTCAGATGAATAAGAACACATCATTCTAATGAGAAATGGACCTAGTATTCTACATATACTCTAGTTTTGGAGCATGGATCATTTTTCGTTTTTGCACTTATACACTCTTGAACAACTCATTAACCATGCCATCATAGAAAATCATTAAAAAAAATTGGTATGATAAGGCAAACCATATGAAAATAGAAATCATGAATGCTAAGACAATGAGAAATTAGGGCTAATCATGACAAACAATCGGTTATGAACAGTTAAAGTATTCATTGTACTATAGCCCGAAGAAGGTAAAGATTTCCAAGAATCTACAATATTATGCAACACATCCGTTCCAAATTTAACTGAGTATTCATTGAATCAGAACTTGTTTGATCAGCCCTTTATTTCAGGAAAGGTATTAACTATGATTATATATAAATTAATTGACTTAAAGAAAGTACATGACATATGGCATTCTGTTAAGTGGGGGAAACTTAAAAAGAAAATGCATTGACATGCAACTAATACAAGAAAGCTGCATGAGATATATTATACATCTTAAACTGCAAGAAAAATAAGAATCAATTTTAGGCCAGGTGTGCATGATTGATAACAGAAGATTACCTCCAACATTAGAGTCAAGGAGCTCCTCTGGATTCAACCGTTGAATGGGTGAAGTCCATCGTGTTACCAGAGCACTATCAGGTTGGCTGCCGGAATAAGAGAGTAAACCATCAGAAACAGAATGGTGATGATTGATGTACCCTTCACTGCCTACCCTGATTCTGCTATCCCTGCTGTTTGAGGACAGTGATGAACCATGTAAACCTGCACCATGTGACCCATGTGACAAACCATCTGAATGTAACCTACAGTTCCATATCCTCGATGGAGGAGGGGAAAAACTAGAGTTTGTCCTCCAAAGTGGTTCATTACGGTCCATGGAACAGTCCCTTCTGCTTGCAGGTGATTTTGTTCCATGTGGCCCGGCGGCCACACAACAAAGTGCACCCGTATTAGCTATTTTTTGTTGGCACTATAAGGTTGTTCAGTAATCTATTTTTGATTTTCAGGGAAGTATAAAGCTCCACACGACCACGAGGAATCAAGCATAGTCAAATGTCAACAAAATTAAACCATAGAAATTATTGAAGCCCACAGCTGTCCACTCGAGACTTGATCCAAAGCAGATGGCATATCAGATTCCCATCTTTGGGGGAATAATACAGGGCGCACTTAAGCAACTTTTGACTCCAATATGCCACTTGAACTAGGATTCCCCAAAAATCTGCTATTCCTGACTGCAATCATCCAGTTGAGCAAATGTAATGAGTAATTCAATAAAACACTATGGTCTATCCAGAGGAAGAAAAATACCTAATTGCAATAGAACTCACAAACAGAATTTAAAAAAATACAAAAATGAAGAGGACAAAACAATAATATAATAGCCAAATCATGTATTTTAGTATAACATAAGCAGAGAAGATAATATTAATAAGGCATTATTTAAAAGTGAATATCTCTCATAAGTTTACAAAGTAATATCATACATCTAGACGTGCGAACACTCACACTCAATAGGATAGACAGTTAGTAAGTTGGAGAAATGAAGGACGCATGTGAATCACGGAAAGAAGTGCAAGAAAATGCTGTTGATTATAAAAGCTTCATACTTTTATTTGGCATTTATATAAACGCAGCCACAACTTGCCAACCTTTTTTTTCACATTTTTGCGCCTGTTAACCTCTTGTTTTATGCCCCTTTCTCTTTTTAGCTATATTTCTGTTTGAGAAATCCTAGATTTGAATAAATATGTAGCATCGTTCCACAGTTCTAAACAAGCGATGTCAAGATTATTGCCAAAAAGCAACAATAGAGACTGAAAATCACAGAACAAAGCAGGCAGGTGTTCATTGTTAGGAAAATAACCTGAAAGGATTTCTGAAGAAGTCTCCTAAAAGCATGAAGAGTGTCAGCAAAATTGTAGTATAATTATGTGTAACACTTTCAAACCTAAGATTATGTTCCCAATAATACGCAAACCCAACCTCATAATTAATCATTGGTTAAAAATTTTAACAAATCTCTACTTCCAACTCCCAAAATCTCATAAAAGGAAATGATAACCCTTGACTCTTCCACTTCAAAATATATATAAATGGTCCCCTAAAAATTCAAACTTTTCATCCAAAAATATCAATTACTCAGACAAGAAAATTACTCTAAAATGTCAAAAAGGGAAAAAACCCAAACCCCCAAAAAAAAAAAGAAAAAAAAAACAGAAAGTGCCTCATCTTATCACTAAATCAGCTAAAGCACAAACAATAATCCAAAAAAAATAAAAAAAATAAAAACCCATGGAAGCAAAATGAAGAGAGAAAAAGAAGGTACCTTAAAAAGGGCCAAATCTGAACTGGTTATGAAGAAATCTGGGGATTTTTTTTTTTAAGAAAACAAAAGAAACTCTTGGCTATTTTGAGCTTTTCTTTAAAAGAAAAAGGGGGAAAAACTAAAAGGAAAATGAGACAAAGAGAAAGCGAACGAAGAGAGACAGAGGCTAATGATGTGAAGTGAAAATGATGGGGGAATCACATTGTTGTTATTACAACAACAACAACAACATTAGATTACGATCACGTCGAAAAAAGAAAATTTGTAAGGATTTGCAGTAACAATTTTTTGGGGGGAGCGTTTGTTTTTAAATTACTACATTACTTTTAGGAAACGATAAAGGAAAAAAAAAAAAAAAACAATGGAGTGGAATAATTGTACCTTACCATGATTTCACACCCTTCAAAGCTTCTTGTTCTTTGTCCTAAAGTCGTTGCTTTGTTATAGATTCTAAAATTAGACAGTTTAATCTATAAATTAATCATATAAAAACAACGTTCTCTTTTTTTTTTTAACTTTTTTATGACAAATATACTATATATATTAATTTTATATAAAATTAAACAAAAATTAATAAATATATAAAAGTTAAATTATTTTATACATAAATTTTAAAAGTAACAAAATAAATACCGAGAATACGTATAATATTTTAAAAAATAGTTAAAATAATTTTTTAATTAGATGTAATGATTTTCGTTGAAGAAATTCTGAGTTTTTGATAGAGAAATAAAAAAGGAAAATTGGTTGCAAATGAACTACCTTAATTTGACAGCAACAAAAATATATCAACTTAATAAATAAAAAAGGTTTGATTATTTATTTATTCATTTGTTTGTTTGTTTCATAAAATCATTTACTTTTCTCAATAATGACCATAATTAGATTTTCAATATATTCAATATTAAATGAAGCCGCTGAAAAGACTTTGATTCGACGTCACTAGTCACTATTAATAGTTCGCTCCATATCTTAGATTAAAACAAATTAAAGAAATTAAGGTTTGAAAATAAAATAATAAAATTATGAATAAATGGTGAATTTTTTTAATTTTATAAATAAAATTTATTGATTATTGTATGTTAATTTATTGATTAAATTTTTTATTATTTTAAAAATTTATTATAATTAAATATGTGTTAATTTTTTAATTTTAAAATTAAAAATATTTTACCATAATAATATCGTACAATAATTCAAAATAATATTATAAAAAAATAAAAATAGAGATAGAAGAGATTTAGTAATTTTTATATTTTATTTTATTATAATTATACTTAAAATATTTTATATTTTATAAATTTTAATAAAATATAATTTTTATTATATAAATTTTAAAATATTGATATTTATATTATATTTTTATATTTTTAATTATTTATCGATATCGTATTTAATTTAATATTATCAAATCTGTCAGAGAGAGAAACGTGGGCTTCAACTAGCTTGGGTTCTGTAACAAGCTCGAGCTTGTTATGTTTAGGCCTTAGTGGTTAGTCTGTCTTTAAAGGTGGGCTTGGGTTTAGGACTTTCTAACTAGATGAGCCCATAAGGAGTATCACTTGGCCATCCAGGCCGTAAACGGGTAGCATTTTAGATGCTTGGCCCAAGTATATTTTCATTTTAAATAAATATATCACATATATAATATTAATAAAAAAAATAGTATTTTAGTTTTTGTAAACGTGATATTGAGTTATACTCTGACTCTGAGACGTAATCCTCTCTCATCTCATAAACCCCGTCTCGCCCATCTGAGAATTCAACCTCGGAATTTCTTGAAGATTTATTAAGTTTTAATTATTGGATCGTCCACGATATACACATATATATTTGTGCATGCGTGCAAATTTATAGTAAGATTTAAAGAACAATATTTCCTTAGTAAAAATCATAATTCAGCTCATGAAATGTATGGATTACTTCAATTATACTAGTAAATAATCAACTAGTGCGATACATAAAATGCAGTGCAAGTTACGAGGGAAAAACGGAAAGATAAACATTGTTGCAGGCATGGGGTAATTTTATTAGGGAAATCAAGATGTATTTTTTTTCCCTTCTAAGACTTGAGCTTTAAGATGTGAATGGCATTCACTTGTTTGGTTAAAAATTATTTATTTATTATTTATTATTTTTATATTTTATATATTATTTTTATTAATTTAAAAAAATTATATTATAAAATTTAAAATAATTGAAGACTATAAATAATTATCTTCAAAATATAATAAATTATCATAATAATTATTCTCTAAAACTATCTCTCAAATTCAAGATAAAAAATAAATTTTCTCATCCTTTTATTTTATTCCTTTTTTTCGAATATTATCCCAAATTAAGTACTAGTTAGCATTGCTTGTATATCAAAACCATTTGTTTAATTAATTACTAAAGAAAATGTTCATAATAAGCCAACTTTGGAAATCTTAATTGGTAAAACTAAGTTTTGAGCATAATTTTCAGAGGATGTATCATAATAAGTATTAATCAACAGTATCTCCAACAACTTGCGAGAGTTACGAGGGCACATTTCATTAAGAAAAATGTGAGTTCCAAGAGATATCTACATCATTGTTTCTGCCGTCCAAACACACTTGCGAAGAAAGATAGCTCTTTCGTATGCTTATCTTATCAGTATTTATAAATATTAATTAAAAATTATATTTATTATTTAAAAAAATTATATTTAATATATTATTTTTATTGAATTAAAAAAAACCTTTATCTTAATCAATGCCGGTGAATTCTAGTTGGTGAACATATATATATATATATA
>JBBYHM010000006.1:14727492-14752179 GCA_038381775.1 Adansonia rubrostipa
TATATAAAATTACTTTTTAAATAATTTATTATTGCAATATTATATATTATAAATTAATCATATTAATATTTAAAATAATTGGCACATGTGTTATGTTTTAATTATTTTTTAATTTTGTTTGATTTGTATAATCAGGTTACGTTTGAAATTTACAGTTTTGTGTCACTTGTCATCACTCATTGTGTTCGTATCGTGGTACTTTTTATTTTATAGACGTATTAAAAA
Organism: Adansonia rubrostipa; assembly: GCA_038381775.1. Classification (NCBI taxonomy): domain Eukaryota; kingdom Viridiplantae; phylum Streptophyta; class Magnoliopsida; order Malvales; family Malvaceae; genus Adansonia; species Adansonia rubrostipa. The sequence goes on from JBBYHM010000006.1 coordinate 14,727,718, forward strand.
TATTATATGTTGATATAAATTTTGACATATTAATAATTCGTTTCATATAAATTTCGACGTGTTTATATACGTGAGTCATGTTATATGATTATATTTATATTATAATATATTAAAATAGAGAAAATTAAAATTTTTAAAAGAATTATGTATAAAATATTTCTTTAACAATAAAATACAAATAAAATAATATATAAAATAATTAACAATAAATTATTAATAGTATTATTATACTCTTTACAATTTTTTATAAAATATTAAAATAAAACATCGTAAGCATAAAATTGACTTTTATCTATATTATTTAACAATATATTTTATTCTTTATAATATAATTTTAATATTAATTTTGCAATCATAATAAGTTAATAAATGTTTTATTTATAATAATATTTGTTTTAATATTAATTTGTAGATTTATTTTTTGAACATTAAAGAGAGACTTACAAACGAAAAAGGAATTAATTTTTTTGAATTAATTAAAATTCATAATTTCTTTGGTCATCTAGTATCCTTATATTATACTGTTCTCTTTAATTAAAACACAATTGAATGTAGATTTGAAAGTGCACTTTAACATTTTTTTTTACTGGTTGGGTACAGATGTTGCTTGATAATATATAATAGTTTTTAATTTTTTTATTTTTATTACGTTATTGTTATCGTTATATTCTTTTTTACTATATTGCCAGTAAAGATATTCATCAGCCAAGCTAACTTGAGCAGTAGCTAAAAAATTTTGAATTTGAAGCCCAAATCCAAATTTTGGCATGTGCTGACCCACCCATTTAAACTCGAATTATCGTTCATAATATAAAAAAATTATTTTTATATTAATATTTATATATTTTATAATTAAATTTAAATAAAAATATATTATTTTATTTATAAAAAAAAATCTTTTGAGTTGACTCGGTTTGAACTTAAAATCTAAGACATGAGCCAAAACCCAATCCAGTTGAGCTGGTTTGGTGAGACGGGCTGCACTTGCTCGTGAACTATGTCTAGTTATTAGTCTAAAATATGATCTTTTTTTAATTTTTGATATAGCATTATCTATTATAACTTTCATTTTTTTCAATTTACATTATTACTTTGTTATATTATGATTAGATCTAATTATCATTACTTGAAATAACAATAACACGATAAAAATAATATTCAAAGAAATACTTTAAATTTTATTACCAAAATATATAAACTCTCAATATGCAATGAGTTTAACTAATTAAATTTTTTTAAAAAAATGTGATAAATAAAAAATATATCTATAATTATATTTTCCAATACTAATGATATGATATATATACTTTTTAATAAATTATTATCCCATTGAATTAAATTATTAATAATATTTAAAAAATTAATAATTAAAATCCTTACTTTATAAAAAAAAATTTAATTACGATTTCATCATTTTAATTCTTAATATTAAATTCAATTACGCATCACTCTTAGATTCGAACTCTTTCTAATTTGAACTATTTTAAGTTTAAACAATTTTCAATATAAATTTTTAACTTTTTTATCAAATCAGAATCAATTCAACTTCAAACTCAAATTTTTTCAAATAAGATTCAAGTTCATTGTCACCTCTACTAAAATCCTTCCATTATTTGTTGATAAATACTATTCATAAATACTCTTTATTCCTATGATTTTTTCACGATTCATAGAGAAACATATGAATAACGCTTATAAATATATTAAAAAATAATGGATAAAAAAAATTAATGAAAAAGAGTCCATAATGACAGCCCTCTCTTCAGATATCAGCAAGAAAAATGGTTTATTCTCAATTATTATACGGAAATTTATATTTTGTTACTAATTCTGTATTAAGGAAACAACTGAAAATTATGATCACAACAAAAGAGAACCCTTAATCCATATGTGCTTACAAAGTATACATAAGATTAAATAGAAAAGAGCCAAAAAGAAGAATGCCCAGAAAATTTGGCTAAATAAAAACCTTATTTTCAATGCAACAATTTGACCTCGCTATTTTCCCTAAAATCGGAACAAAAAGTTGGAAGGCAGCATCGAGGCTCTGCAGTTTCTATATCATGCTCATTACTAGGGAGTGGCAATCACACTGATAATACAAAAACCCCATATTGCAAAAAATCGGATTTTTTTTTTCGTTCTCTGTATGAAATCTGTATTTCCTATGAACAAACACCAACGCCATGGAAAAATTTTTACCGGAGAGCTTCGAATGATTCATAAGATTCAGTTACTTACGTACGACTCTCGAGTCCTGATGAAATATTTAGGTCAATGGAACAGATTCTTAGCTGCTTGCTGAGTCATCTTCACTTTTATCGCTATCATCGCTGCATTTTCATATTCAGCAAACAGCTTAAGATAACAATGGTTTGAAACAAATACTTCTGAGATGTAAAAGACAAACATGAACATGGTTGCGTCAGCAAAAATGGGAGGTCTACAATATATAAGATTGCAGAAGTAGTTTAAGGGGGACCTGTGTTCAGGAAATTTTGCTATACGTCTGGCATCCAAGCCTGTGATGTATTTTTGGGCACCTTGAACATTTTCGGTACCTGCAAAAATGATCCATTTATGCAACAGTGTTATCCTTGATTCAACTGACTCTAGTGAAGAGGAAAACAAGGCAAGAGAATTTTGCATTTAATTTATCGCAAAGATGCACGAGAAGCAACAGCTCAAAAGCATTGAATTATAAAGGAAAATATACCCTTTGTCAACTGGAAGCTGTGGAGAGCACATCTTTCTGCTGCCAGTCTAACTGGGGTGCTGCTGTCCTTCAAACATTCGGCGAGTGCAGGGCCGATTAATGACAGATGAGCTGTGATAACTGACGGATTCGCCTATAAAAACAGTTTGCCACATTTTAGGTGCCAAATATGGTCCTGGAAATAAAATGATAGGCCAATTATGCTTTCAACGTAAAGAGCTAAAGCATGTGTACATACTTTGGCAGCCGCTTTTATAGCAGATAATGCCCTTCTCCTTACTTCACTGGAGTCATCACGCAATGCTGAAAGTACGGATGAAAGAATATCCACGAGTGCAGCGTTGTTAGAGGGATCATTTTGAACTTTATAGAGTAAAAGCCTCCCCAATGCCTTGGTTGATGTTTCACGTAGAGGGAACTATTTACAAGAAAGGGTCAGAAAATGGTAAAAACAAAATAATAGAAAATAATATCTGTTATAATTGCAATACCTTCTCATCTTTCAAGGAGCTTTTGAGACAAAGTAACATAGATGGCAACTCTGGAGAGACAAAAATGGCGGAAGGATTATGCCTGAGTAAGGAGGAGAATGTAAGAACTGCACCATGACGATCAGCCCAGTTTGAAGAAGAGGACAGATCTAGAAGTTCCTGAAGAAGGTCTGGCAGCTCACATTCTTCAATGTACTGCAGCACCATCATTGGAAGAAAAGTCAAAAACAATCAGAGCAAATCAAAGTTTATTCAGAACAAGTAAACTGATATACAGCAGGGCAAATATTGTACATATCATTTAGCTGGTGCCACCGGCTACCAGTACAAGTGATGAATTCATCACGAGATAGGGAAAAAAGGATGCAAATAATGCCATGGTCCAGATTGTCCCTTACAATGAATAGTAGCAAAACCAAAAATCTATTACTTCAATAAAAGGTTCTTAAAAATATCTGCATAGTACCTGCGATATAACACCCAGTATGCTTGAAGCAAACATTCGAACTTGGTCATCATCATGATGAACTAAATCCCTGAGAAGAGTGTAGACACGAGTTCTCGTAGGCGGGCTCACACTCTTACCAGCATGCTTTACCACACCTTTTAAAGCAGTCAATATGGCCTCCCTTACCCCAGAATCTGATGCCTGAACAGTCAAATACTAGTAATAAATATCATCCAATTGTAAGATAAATGAACATACAGAGGCCACATGAAAATAATCACCTGCAAACTCGATAGGAGGTCACTAACTAAAGGGTCAACCCTGGTACTTAGCGCACTAAGCTTACCCAGCGCAAGGGCAGCACTTGAGCGGACAGTCCTGCATTCAAACACTCGAGAAATCAAAAAGCAACAAACAGGCACAACAACCAAGGTATGCAAAATATGGAAGCAAATAAAGGAAAGGAAATGAAATAATGAAAAGTTCCAGACAGAAACAGCTGAACACAGTAGACACTGTCAAATAAATAAAAATTAAGAGAGAAATAACAGATTTCAAAAGGACCTTGTATTATCTTGTAGGCACTTGATAAATGTTGTTTGCAGTTGAGGAAGAAAAGGTTTCAGTCCGATCCCACCCTTCCGGATCATGATGCTCAATGTAGATAAAATTGCACTCTTGACCTGCCAAGGAAAACGATCACCTATGATTCGAATAAGAGGCCTGCAGTTAAGAAAGAAAAAATGGTAAAAAAATATACATCAGATTCCATAAAACACTCCATAGCAGTCAGCAGAAGAATTAGGAAAAAATGAGAATTCAACATATTTAAAAACTGCACAGATCTTTAATGGCAAATAATCTAAAATGTGCAATACATCAACCTACACTCATGCAACAGAGGTCAAATTACAGTGGTTGAAGCTATGAATTTTTTTTTCTTTTACATGACATTAGGACCAACTTGGTAAGGCATGTTTTCACAGAATCCAAATTTCCAAACAACATAAACAGGATATGAACCTGATAATATCAATTACAAATATAACCAAGCATGGATGTCATTGACAGCCACAAGAAGATAACAATAGCTTGACACAAAAGCAGAAAGGCTTTCAAAAAGAAACTCAGGACTTCATGTAAAGTTACTATAATAATAGGCATGGCTATTGAGTGCCTATGATATCTGTAAGAGTTTTTATGAAAATGTGAAAAAACATTATCTAAAACTCTAGCAAATTGATTACATTTTATATGTTCTATTGTGTTTTGCAATCTTATAAGTGATCCTGTGACAAATGTTTGATATTTTAACAATTCGAACCCATAGGATTAGATGGGGGCTTATTAGTATCCAAGTGCTAGGATTAAAGCCTCTGAAACTCTATTACAAAGTCTTCTAGAAACTTTAAGCAGCCGTGTTACACTGAATATTAGTAGTTCTATATCCCTGAACCCTATTGTATTTTTTTCAACATCAGTTCACATAAAATTTATCTATGCCTCTACGACTGCTCCTACTTCCATACTGCATTAAAATGAATCAGAACTTGCCACTTCATCAAATTAGACAAGTTGTGTCACTGTTAAGGCACAGAATTATATAATGATAATGGATCAGATGTAAATCATATTAATTTCCTTCTCTGGCGAATAGAGATGTAGAGGTCAGCTACTCAAATAAAAGTCTTGACTCTTTGGGGACCACCTCAGACTCAATATTAAAAGCTTTAAAACCAGGCTTGATCGCCATCGAGCAACCAAGCCACACTGAATGGTTAGATAAGGACTGTTTTACAAATGATTTTGCGGTTCATTTATTCTAGCCTCTCTTTGCATCATCTTTTTTTGTTATTTAAACCTGTTGGTTTCCTAGAGTACATACCCTGTTATCGGGATGACAAACTGTTTTAGTGATTGTTCACTAGTCACTTCAATAAGCTCCCCAAGACCTAGGGCTGCCTGCTCTCTTAGTTCTGCTGACCCACTAATCAGACCCTGCAAATGTAATAGGAATAAAAAATTAATTCCGTATTGACGTGTCAGAGGAATACAGGAATCAAGTATCAGGCCATATTAACAAATAAAATATATTTAATTAATGTACAAAAAATTTTCAAACAGACAACCGAAGAACTTGAAAGGAAACTGCATACAAACTAGCAATTGCCTTGCAATTCAAGCATCATCACTACTTTTTAAGATTTCAACATGCAAAAAAGGTTTCATGTAAGATGCTGAAAACAAAAATTGTAATCTGATTGTACAATAGAAAAAACAAAATAAATTTTGCCATATCTGTCAGTGGCATTTACGATTGCAACTGGCATAGAAATTATTTTGTCAATATTTCTTCCATTTATCTATACTGTACTTAGATGCATAAAAAAAAAAAGCTTGAAACACAAGGTAGAGATGATCAAACATTCTATTTTCACCAGCATTAATTTAACATAGTATGTTTGAGTAAACTCCAACATTTTGGGTTAAAACAACATGAGGTAATGGTGACACACTCTGAAGAGAAATGAAAAGCAGGAATACCTGAAGAAATATCGGAAGCAATGGTTGAAGAGCTTTTGGAAGAGAAAATCCGGGAATAACAACAGGGCCTCCCTGAAAGATCATTAAAGAAAATGAAAGGATGTTCAGATTTCAGTTTTCCACAGAACATTTGCATCTGATAATCATCATCCATATGTGAAAGTAGCAACCACTCACCTTCTTTCTTCTACGCTCCTTATCTCTAGCAGTAGATACAGCATCACGTACTAACTTTATATACGAAGGAAGTACCTCTTTTGGAACTGAGTTGACAACCATTGATAAAGCTTCCCAAGCAACCTGTCAAACCGAACATAATGTGCGAGGTACTAGGTGTAGATGCACAACAACAGACAAAGGACAGCTATAACATACTGCAACAGTGGCAGAATCTGTATCGCTAAGCAAAATAATCAAGGTAGATATCATGTTTGGAGCTTCATCAACTAGATAAAGTTTGCTGTTTTTGAAGAAGTATCCTATCAAATATGACGAATTTCTTCTAATTGATGCCTGAAAGCACAGAAAGCCACCAAAAGCAAGTTCATGTGTGTATCAGTCAATCAAATACCATGAACCTCTAATTGATGCCTGAAACAACAGTAAGCCACCAAAGCAAATGCATGTTTGTGTCAATCAAAGATAGAGAGCCTTAGAGAACATTAACAGCATGTCAGACAAACCTCACTATCAGCAACTCCTTTAAGAAGTTCTGATATTAATGATTCGATGCCTTCCTCATCAATAACCAAGACCACTGTTTCTGCAGCTTCCTTAGCCAGAGGTTGAACATCCTGTAACATCCACAATGAGTAGGCAGTAGGTTACCATTGAAATAAAGGGCTCTTATGTGCTTAATAACAATTGAATGTGGGGAAAAAAATCAGTTCACTTCGAAGTTCAAAATGTGTACTACAGAGGAAGGATTAGGAAATGTGTACCACATCATTTCCACCCATTGCAGAAAGTAAAGCAGGCAGGATGGTACCAAGGTGATAGTTAAGGCCAGGGCCAGCAACCTCTGCTAAAGCTCCAAGAGCATGCGCGTTGAAGGCGCTGGACATAATTGCAAATCAGTAACCAAGCAAAGCTATTCAAGCATTTTTTTTTTTTTAAATGCGAACAACATAGAAGAGTGAGTACTTACGAAAGGGGACGATGAACCAGCTTAGGCAAAATATGAGGCAAGACAGCAGTAGTTCTGACACTAAAGTTAATAAGACATCAATTTAGTACTGGCAATTATATGAAAACATGCACAACAAATAGCAAATCATAATCTCAAGATGGAAGGAAATATAACCTCAAGATTTGTTTGAGACCATCTAAAGCAGTATCAGAAGTTTCATCATCCTCCAAAGCATGTAGCAACGTTGGAACAATTTCATCAATTGCTTGCATTCCAGCACTCTGCATCATGACATTTTGTGATTCATTCTATCTGAATATACCTATATAAGCAAGTTTCAGAGGAACCAGAGAACAAAAAGGTACCTTGTAGAGAGTACTGAATGCTACGCCCGCCGACTCACGAACCTCAGGGACACTGTTGGAAAAAAATGTACGGCATAATAATTTCCAGTACAATTAAAGATAGAGGACAAGCACTACCAGAAACAAGATTGAAACAAACCTATCACAAAGGGCTGTACGAATGGTAGGGATAAGCTCATCCATGAAACTCAATAACTGACTCTTACCAGCACTCACCATCACTTCACTCAAACCAGTGCAGACACCCTGTCAACCATGTGAATGTCAGTCATCAAAACTAAAAGTTTCACAAAACAACACATATGCACACAGAAAGACACATATACACACAGAGAGAAATTAAAAAATCTGTTGCTCAGAAAAGAGGGAAGAAGAAGATGAAATGCATTTTAATTTTTACTTTGGGCTGGGCCCGTGCTTTTAAACTTTTACATTTAAAGTCAAAGATTGAAATAGTGTTTGCGTTTAATTAGTTAAGGCTTTTAAAAAGAGTTGTGCTTTGTTTAAAACTAGGGCTTTATCATTTTTGTATTAGAACCTTATGATTCACGGGCATTTTATGTGAAATTTGGACATTATTTAAAAGAAAAAAAAAAAGAGAGAGAGAGAAAATATTATCATTACCATCCCAATTTTATGGCTGCTTATGCTTTTAATTTATCAATCTAAAATGTTAACTACTACATAAGTGAAGTTCTAATATTAGACATAAGATAACTTCTTAGAATAATCATTGAACATCCTAGTAAAAAAAATTGTACAAAGAGTACACATACCCATGTCCGATTCTGCAATCCTTATAGTTGTATCCCCTTGGATTTAGGGTAGTTGACATGTTTGACGCTTAGATACACTAATACTCGATACCCATACCCGAGGGCAAGCAACAAAGATTGAAATTGCAGATTCCTAAAAATAACAATTATCCAGTGACAAAGCACTTGGATTGAGGGTAGTTGAAATGTTTTGACACTTAGATCCATACAAATACTCAAAACCCCTACCCGAGTGCAAACAACAAAGATTAAAATTGCAGATTCCTAAAATCAACAATTATCCGACACCTGTACCCGAGTGCAAGCAACACAGATTAAAATTGCAGGTTCGTAAAATTAACAATTATCCGACACCTGTACCCAAGTGCAAGCCACAAAAACAAATGTGAGGAACCTTCATCACACAAACCTAGCCTGCCCGACGCAACCCTACACTTCATAACACCATACCTTATATAGAAAATTATAAGCAACTAGAAGAAAACAAGCAAAACACCCAAGACCTAAACTGTATCATAAAGTTCATATAAAATCCTTAGACATATCAAACTAGTCTTTATAAAACCCCAACATGATCATTTTCAGCAATGAAATCAGATAACAACTTTCAATGGACTTTCCCCACAAAAAGGATTCAAAAAAATGAAGCTTACAAGTATATGACACAGAAAACGAAAAGAAAAAGCTATCAAAACAATGTAATACATCCATATTTTACACTATTAATAATTTTTAATATGACAGTGAGAACTATAGCATTCTCATAGATTGAAAGTAATTACTTATAATTGTTCATAATATATAAATCAACATATCTTTATGCATTTAGACCAAAGGATGACCAAATGATACAAGGAATAGAATGTAAAATATAGCATGTAAAATATAGCATCATGAGAAGAGGAAAGAATACTTGTCTTCTACTAGCATCTGGGTCCTTCAATCCCTGGGATAAAATTGGAATGATCAGAGGAAGTACTCTCTCCCCAAGCTTCCTCACAAGTTCTCCCAGTGATCTTCCAGCAACCTATACAATCGACAGATACTTTTACGTTACAAACCTTAAACATTATAAATGAGAATGGAGAATAACTGAAGTACAAACCTGTCGCCTTTCAGAGGATGCTGATGCAAGAGAAGTAATTAGAGTATTCATTAAAACAGGCATTATTTCCTTGAGTGTCTTTGGAGTATTTGCCACAATAGTCTTCCACACGTGCAATGCAGCCTGACAAATGGAGAAAGAAATTTTAAGTTTATCTACAATTAATGTAATCAAAATGGTCGCAAGTTCATTCAATTAATTAGACACAACTTACTAAAACATGAACAAAATTACCTGGCGTACAGTAATGCTGACATCAGTTCGAACCATATACAATGCTGCAAGAACTTCATTGCGCTTATCCCTTCCAAGAACCTCAATAATAGCACGTCCATGAGCTTCAGTACTAGCACCTTCGTCATCACTACCACCCTCGAGTAAAGCTTTTCCAGAAGTTCCAGCAACCTGGATAAGAAACAGAGCAGGGAAATCAAACCACTGAGTTCCAAGGTGGCAAGAAATAGTAGCTTGATTTGGATCTCCAAAGGACCACGGAAATCAAAATTTCTTATTTGCCAAAAAATTCCATGAAGATGCAGACCTTAAAAAGGAGGTCTCCTAATAGTTCCACTGAGCTTTGTCTGATTCGCCAATTATCATTAAAGATGCCATCTTCTACAGCCGGAAGAAGAAGAGGTAATGACCTGACGTGAAAGAAGAAAACAAAAAAGATTATCATTATGTCACAAGTGGAAGGCATTGAAGCTAGATATACAATTTATCCATCTTTGTCCATAGAAGCTTTATTATTCAAAATTGGACTTAATGTTTTAAAAATGCTCAAGAATAATTAGAAAAAGCCAGAACAAATCCTAATGATCCTTTAGAAAAAAAGCACAAAATTAATTTCAGAAACAGAACCAGAAGCACACTTACGTTGTTGCATAATGCTCCACTAGGATATGCCCAGCACCTAGAGCTGCATCCCTTACAGATTCATTCTCATCCGCAAGACCTATAATAATAGAAGCAGCCATTAAAATTAATCAATAAATAAACCTGTGCCAAAAATATTTATCAAAGAAGGTTTCAATAAGGATTTGAAGCGTACAAAAAGGTCACAAGTAAGAGTATTTACCATCCAAGATAGCAGGCAACACCAGCTGCAAGTAGTTCTGGAATTGAACACCTAATGATCTTGGGAAATACTAACAAATTTAGAAGGAAACTGTTAAGAAATCAAAGAAAAAAAATCTTTCAAGGGAAAATAAGATATCAGAAGGTACGATGAAATTACCTTGAAAAGTGTCAAATATCCATCACGTACTGATGCCTTTTGATGCGAACAGTTCCGAATAATATCAGGAAGTACATTCTCAAAGTACTCAGTACCAAGCGCAGCTAAGACCTGAAGATAGATCAAAAAATCTCATGCTTAGTCAACTTATGAATTTTTTTTTCTTGTTCTGATTGGTGAAAAGTAATAATAATTTACAAAGAGCAAGTTAGGGACAAGCCTAACAAAAACAAGTCGACAAGCACATAGAAAACAATTTAACAAATAATGGCAACTTCTTACACATCAAAGAAACTTTAGAAAATGCGGTGGAGTAAAAAAGGTTTAGAGAGTCAAAATTAGAGATAAAAAATACTCGATCTCTAGCTTGATCTAACTCAAAGTTCCTCTCAACTAAAAAAAAAAAAAAAATCTCTAAATCCCTCAAGGACCAACCTTCAAGTAATACCCTTATTCCTATACGTAAATCCTCTAAACCATGTTAATACCACTAACACTGATAAAGAATAACCAAACATGGCATGCAGAGGAAAACAGAAAGAGATGATAAAAGCCTAGGAACTTAATTTAAATATTATTGCAACTTAGGAAAATAAGCAAAGATTTAACTCAACGCAATTTTAAACACATATATGTTAGAATTCAATAACTGATAAATTCTAACCTCACTCAAGCCTTGAGCAGCACCAGAGCGCTCAACATTACTATTGTCTGATTTAAGCGTATCAAACAACCATGGGACAAGATCTGGGAAGTTTTCTTCTCCCATTCCTCTTATAAGAGATCCAATGGCCCTCGCTGCGACCGATCGAACTTCAGGAATGGGATCAACAAGTACCTGTTCATATTTCAAACATCAAAGAATTAAGGGTTTATACAGGAGAAAAAAAAAGGTACCAAATTCTAAAATTTCAGTTGACAATGCACCTTTTTCACTTCAGGAAGGAGCAACCCAATATAAGGAATCATATCCTTAGGCTCTGTGACTAAAGAACACATATTTCCAACTATTTGGGCAGCTTTCTTTTTGGTATCAGCACTCCTCTGCCTTAATCCTCTATGTACTATTGGCACCAACAATGCAAGTGAAGGAGCATCAATTGAATTAATGAAAGTTGTCTGCAAAATTCAACAGAAGTTTAGAAGGACAAAAATGAAAAATCAAAACTGATATTTTCAGGTTCAGAATCTTACTTGGAGGAGAATATCAAGGGAATATTTTGTATAGTCATTGGGATCTGTAAGACCCATAAGAAGAGTAGGGACAAGTGAAGATATTTCAGGATTCTTTATTACACTCCCGACCTAAAAGAATAAATATATTAGACAAATAATGGTCATACAAGAAGAAGCTAGAGCTTAAATAGAGGACAAACTATAACCTGCTGAAGGGCAGTCTGTCCCGCCGACTGGACCTTGGGGTGTGTATCTGTTAACACCTGCAATTAACACAGAGAGATATAAGGGTCAAAATAAAATTGGTATGAAAACAAGGGTCCAGTATCAGTAAGAACCTGAAATAACAAAAATCAAGTTTATGTTGAAACAACCTCTGTCAATTTAGGTACAATTTTTGGAAGGCACTGAGAGAGTTGCTGAGGAGCACAGTAAGCCATGGCACCAAGTAGTTGTACACTACTTTGCTTTGTTCTCCAGGCCTTATCTTCAAGACCCTAGATATGCACAATAAAGCATTTAGAAACGCATTTGCTATACCACTAGAACATCAGAAGTTAAAACAAGATAGCTATAAACCCTTGCTCGTGGCTCATCATACATGCTTTTATATTAATACGCAAGATTTTATGTCCTGCAAACACAACTGATATACTAAATCCTAAAGAACAGCAGATTAGCATCCCAACTAGTGTGCCAATTTAAACAGCGTATCTTCCAAGTTCCAGCTATCTACCAGTCTATGTATAAACCTTTCAAGACTATTAAGCAATATTGACATTTAAACATACACTTCAACAGCTTTGCATTTATTATCATAAAGCAAATTACATCAATAGTTGAAGAGAGCGGGAAATGAGGAAACAAACACAAACATCACCTTTAACAGAGATGGAAGGACAAGCTTTACTCCTTGCGCACTCAGTTGAGACATCATTGCACGAGCTGCACATTCAGCTGCCTCACGAACTGCGATTACTTGATCAGAAAAAGAAACCAAAAGCAATGGTAACATCTGAATAACGTACCTGAATCAAAATCACATATAGTCAAATATAAAATGCTATACAAGGATAGAGCTATATAAAATGACACTGGCCCTAATATTTGTTGACATACGGTTCAAACAATCTTCCCAGATATTCGCAAAGGCACTCAAATGCCAACAGAGCTCCTTCACGAGATTTTGCAGAATTTCTACAGTTGAAAAAGGAAAGAGAAAAAAAAAATGAAAAAAAGGAACCAAATGAGTCACTAAAAGTATCATTAATGTTCAGAACAAGTATCAGCAGCTATGCTAATTCATATTGATAAAAGAAGATATAAAATCAGTTGGGGTGTTAGATTAAAGCAATCTATTCAGGCAGAACGGAATAGCAATTAATTTTCAGAAGTAGCTGAAATAAACCTAACAGCCTCCGGTATATATATATATAAAAAAAAAAAGTCACACCTATCAGCAAGACCTTCTCGTAACACAGCCACAACCCCATATTTCTTCAAAGATGATAAACCAAACCCCTTTACCACACCTGCAAGTCCAAAAGCTGCTCCGCGGCGTTCACCATATTTCTCACTCTTCATCAGCTGATCCAACAGTCTAGAAACAAGTGCTGCTGCATCATCCTATACAAGCAACATTAAGATGAACGTGCAGAAGTATCATATTTCTTCAAGAAGAAATTATCATGCAAAATTGCACAAAATAAAAAGTGCACAAATTATTATTTCTGAACCTAAAAACCCGTTTTTGAAGCAGGTAACACATACTTGTTTTGATTGCATCAAAGGAGACAGGCATGTTGAGACTGCTCGCTGAACAGCTTCAGAAGGAGTATTCAACACATCCAACAGCTTCTCTACAACCGCATGCACCTTAGGATCATCCTGTAAACAAAAGGAAGGATCTTAGAGCTAAAGTAGGAGGATGCCATGTTCTTCTTATGATTAGAAAGAAGGTAGCAGTAAATCAACACCTTTGCCAAATGTTTTGCTAGGGCTCCTGTAAAAATAACTACACCTTCACGAACCAGATCATATTTTTCTTCATCTGATGCCTACACAAAGAGAAACATTATGAACAAATATGCAGCAGGTTCTGCAAAAACTACATGAAGACATTGTACTCCAGCACTTGATTACGCAAGCATGGAATCAACAGACAATATACAGAAGAAAGATTTCTAATTTGGAAGAAAGGTTAACCTTCTTATTCAAGTAATTTTCAAAAATCGGGAATAACAAAGAAACATTGTCTCTTCCGTGCCTATCAATAATCATTATACCAGCATTAATCATTCTTCCACGAACATCGGCATTAGGATCAGCCTGAGATGACAAATATTCATAAATTAGTTAAAACATTCTTATTTTCTATTAAAAGAATAACTAAAAGTACAAAAAAACTACAAGATAACATGAAAGAGGAATCGTTCAAAGCTTATATAGCAAAGACAGCATACTTCAATAGTTATTACCAAAAATCAGGAAAGAATACACACCAGTGCTCTTGATATCAGGAATGTCATGACAACAGGAAGGTCTTTTGTTCTTAATACATCAGCAGCAGAATACAATGCCAATGCTATTCCTTGCCGACCAAGCCAACCAACATCAAGATTTTCTTCACCAAAACCAGAATCACGGATATATAAAGAAAAAAGAGTAGAAAGAGATTCCTGAAATATTAAGAGAAAAACATCAGATAACAACGATGTGAGACCAATGTGAAAGGTAAACATCAACAAACCTGTATAGAATCTGGGTTTTCATCCAAAGCAGCAGCTAATGCCTCTGCTGCAGCCAAGCGCACATTGTAATTTATATGGGAAAGTGCCTTGAAAATCCCTGTATAGTCAGTCCCAAAGTCATATCCATAGCGATCCCATAAATCTTCAGCGGCTTCTGCAATGGACTGAAAGCATAGAGATTATGATGAGAATGAGTCCTCAAATGGAAATTAATAACGATCAACTTTTGAATATTCACGAAACCAGTTTTAAGCCAAACCTTTTCTGGATCATGTAAAGCAATCCAAATGTTTGTAGCAACTTCAACGTTTTGAGAAAGAGCACGACTGGAAACACATGGAATGCATTTTACGGCATTTAAGCAAGCCATCCTTACATGAACATCTTTTGCATACACTCCGTACAAAGCCTGTCAGAATAAAATTAGTAGATAAATAGAGCTCATATTTTCAACTAACATACAGCAGATAATAAGGAACTAGGTAAGGACATACAGATGATACTTCATCTGGCTGCAGGCCAAGACACAACTCATTTAATGCAGGCCCAATTGATGCTTGGTAAGCTGGAACAACACCTAGAACATGATAGAGAGCCTGCAAAAATAAAATGGATGATAGCAACAACAAACCATTAACTTATTTAAAAAAAAAAAAAAACTATAAATCATATATCTGTCTTTAGGCTGAAAGTTTGATTGTGTAACTGATAGCATGCGAAGCCTGGGAAGGGGCAGAAGGGGATCCACGTGCATATAAATAATCCGGAGAACATCATCATGAAGTCCTGTTCTCTTGGATGATAGTAAAACCCGCTCCATTATCTGATGACAAACTGGCAAATGAATAAAAGCACCATCATTGAATGCATCTAGTAACACATGAAAGTAGGAAACCTTACAGGAAAGACAAAAGTGAAGGAATCCACAGGAAGAGGTCCAGATTTGCAAGACTCGGACAATCCATTTACTATTCTCTCAAAAAGACTCAAAGATGGTCTTTCTCCAGCTTCTTCATCCACAGTAGGAATAAGTTCCCACTGAATATGAACTTCATCAGTCACAATTAAACGTAAAGCTGTAGCAATATCAAGGGCCCAATTACATAGAGGATATACTAAACATCGGGAGAGCTTCACTAATGTATCATAGGTCACATCACTAACAATTGGCGACCGCAATAAAGGATCAACAAACTTCACCTGAAAAAAAAAAAAAAAAGATCCACAAACTTAACCTGAAGAATGCAAAGACAAAATCCATACCAAATAACAGATGGAAAACAAAAACAAAATCAACAGCAAGGGAAAATTAGATTAACACAAGAATTTGATGCCAATTTATGACCGAGTTTGTCTGCAAATTCAGTTAAAAGATTACTGCCAATGCAAATTGACATTGAGTCCAAAGGTAATTTAGTTGAAGATACAAACAAGGAGAAAAGGATAGGCAAATGAGGAAAAGTAGAGGTAGCCAATGCTGGATCTAGGAGAAGGGGAATTTTTAAGCTCATAATGAGGTTGACATTTTACTAGAATCATTCAAGAAAAACAGCTCTTGCACAGTAGAAAACTGAAAATGGAATGATAAGTGGATAAACTTGCTAAAATCCAACCTAAAATTGAAAATGTAGATGCTCAACTGAATATAAGTGCTGCAAACTTCTTAACCAATGTGTGACAACACTGCTTGTCACTCAATTCACATGTAGGCCCAAAGGAAAAATTTTAAAATTAACATAGCACATGAACAACAAATAAAGGGCATTGAAGGACGGAACAAATAACCAGAGTGTTGATTCCTTATTAAGAACAAACCTAATAGGTGAAGAAACAAGAAATTTTAAACTCAATCAATATGAATATAATAGTACTGAACAAAACCATAGGCAAGTTGCTTATCTCCTGTTCCAAAAGTTCCCCAATGAAAATGGATCACATTTTTTAAATTGCTAACTCAGCAATGAAGATTGGTTTGAGACCCACCACTGAATCAACTAACTTTTACTGGAGAACCTTCGGAAAAGTAAGCAAGAAACCGTATCTAAATTATACCCTCATAATATGTACCATGTAGCAGTTAAGTTAACAACTTGATGGTAGCCTTATCTCACCTCCATCAAGGAGGTTGCAGCTAGAAAATAAATGACTGCCATGCAACATTCTCATCGATGGCTAATAAACTTTCTAAAAGGAAATTTAGGACAGAAAATGGAACAAACCAGGGAAGGTAATTGACTATGTGCAAAAACAGGATTAGCAACTGCCATCTCTCCTAGAGCATTCAGCATCAAATATAGGTTCTTCTGTATTTCCCGAACCTTCTGACGTATAGATGCCTCCTCTCTAAGAAGCTGCTCTCGTGCCTCCTCTTTTGCAGTCTTTCCTTTATCTATATGGATTAAATGACATAGACAATTTTATGACATGAATTAAGCAATAGAAATATGAAGCTATAAACAGAAGGCAAAATTAACATGCCAGCTTTCTTGGTTGACTTTCCACCATCCTTTTTCCCACCACCAGCAGCTGCTCTACTAGATACCTCCCTCTTTCCAAAATGGTTAGAATGGATATGGTCCTGGGAATAAAACATAAACTAATATCAATGACTGAAAAGATAAGCAAAAAGAGCAGCAAACCAAAGAGATAAAAGAGAACAGGAGAGATCAGACCTCCATTTGTTTTGCATTCTTTGAAGTAATAGATTCTGCAACATAAACACCTTGCTCACTGGAAAGCATGCCTTCAGGAGTCCGGAAAATCTAAAACAACATATCAAAGATAGAATCAAGTCCCAAAGAAATAAAAAATAATAAGTCAATAATGATGAACATAATGGGCAAAAAGGGGTGATCTTATGGCTTATAGAATCCCTCAACCTTCTAATCATAAAATATGTTCTCTATTTTAACTTTCACCTAATCAATTCCATACAAGTTAATAAAGTGGCTTTGATCATCACACTTTCTCATCATTCTCGACCTTCAAGTAGCCACTTGATAAATTGGAAATTTTGGTGGGAAAAAACCTTCAAATTATTAATTTCCTAATAATTTGAGTTATCTTTGAAGTGAACATACATTAGGAGATAGCAAGAAAAAATAAATTTATTTATTGATAAAAAGAATGAGGCACGTATTGCAGCCAAAAACCTTGGGAGAACAGCAGAAGAATGGGGACTACTAACCAAGTACACAATGATATTTCAAGACATAAAACCAGTTAAGAGGGAAGGAAGAAGTAAAAAAGATGATAAACTCAAAAAATTGTAAAATCGTCTATCCAATCCTCTTAGACATATAGTTTCGACACACTCTTCTCTACTAGAAAAGCCAAAAGTTTCATTTAAAAAAAGGATAGCAAAATAAAAAAACCTATGCATCTACTATAATGAAGCAATTACAAAATGCACACAAAGGAAACAAATAAAAGCATGCAAAATTACAACTACTCTGCTCATAATAGCAATTCAAATGCTTTATGCCAGGTCTCTAAGAAAGATAGGCAGCAGAGAATTAAATCCTTGTCACAAAATTAAGGCAATTAACAGTAAGTGCTAGCTGCAAAACGTTATTATTCAGCAAAAAATTTCATTCACCTAAAGCGGAAGAGTTTAATTGTTGTAGCTAATATTCTCATTAATAATTACATATATATATATATATATATATATATATAGAGAGAGAGAGAGAGAGAGAGAGAGCGAGAGAGAGAGAGGTATGGAGGTAGGTAGGTAGGTTTGCAAGAAACAAAAACTTAAGGGTTGTTATACAGGGTTATCCGTACCCTGCCCGAATCATTATTAGGGTTTTAATCCTGCCAAAGTTGGTCATCAGTTTCATATATGTGGTAGTTGATCACTAACCAAATCACCATCAATAAAATAACTATTTTTGAAAGATTACACCCATGAAACCAGCACAAATGAAGTAGATAACCATGGAAACCACACCTGAATATCATTTTCTGAAAGCATATCATGCGAATGACGGTCCGGAAGGTCTGTAATGTGCTGCATAGTGGAGGGAGCTCACGTCAATGATTAGCAACAAAAAAAAAATGAAGCAACCGACTTTGATCAACTACAAGCAACACCTTCTCAAACTCTGAATAAGTATCTTCAGGTGCTATTGACATCAAAGAGCATAGAGAATATATTGCCGCCTGTTGTTCAAGTGGATTGGCACTCATCAACCCCATTGGTCCAACTAGACCCTAAAAAGCACAACCCTAAAAAGGTTAGTTACAGACCATAACAGACGCATGTAATAGGACAGCGATGCTAATAAGGTTGATTTTCCAACCAACAAGAACTGAACTAAGACATATTTCACAAGAAATATAGATTTCACCTTGCAGATATTGCCAACATTAGCAGAGATAATGCCAATCACATCAAAGCCCAGAGTTCTCAAACATTTATGGACCCTCTGAGGATGACAAGATGAATGTGAAAACAATGAAAAATAAACCATTGAAGCAGAAAATTTCCATGAAACTAAAACAATAGAAGATAAAAAAATCAGCATACCCGCCAAACCGCATCTCTTTTTCCAGCTCCAACTATGCAAGGATGATGAGAGCAGAATATAATTCGTGTAGATACACTTGGAGACGTAGCAAGAGCTGTGAATGATATAACAGCTAAAGCTTTCACTAAAAACTCAACAGATGGAAGGATAGGAAGTTGGATGTCTGGAGAATTATCTGCGTCACTACAGATGTATGGATTTAAATTTCACTCATCAGATCAGATAAAAGGCTAAACCAGAATTCGAAGTGTAGAATAAGCCTCAGTAAATAAGAGAAAAAATATGTTAACAACAAACCACACTGCAAAACTATTAAATAAAATGAATGGTGACTAAAGTAATTTCTCCTTAAATAGAAATCCAAAACAACATTCATCATACCTATAAAACACATTCAAAATATTTCAATCAGTGCAAGGTATTAAAGACACCAAAACTTAGAGAACTGCATCATTTTGTACCTTATCTTCAAGGTACTTATTTTCTCTCCAACAAGAGAGAGAAAGCCTGTGAACTCAAGCAGAAGAACTTCTGATAACTGTGGAGCAGCAGCAATTATCTTCCTTGTAGCATCATAAGTTTTTTTACGAACATCCCAACTTGCATGGCACATTAAGAGGAGTAATAACTGCATCAATAACCAAAATCAATTATAACATATGAATTCATCCTTAGACAAAGAAAATACCAAAGTTTCTTTTTTTTTATTGGTAACAAACAAAAATGAAAGATCAACGAACACAGATCTACCTGTAATAGTAATTTGGCTGAGAAAGTTTCCAACACTCTGCATAAAGAAGGCAATCAACTGAGTTTAATCATAAGCCAAAATAACTAAATATACGAATATTAGAGGACATCTGAGCATTATAAATGACTTAAACCTGCAAGAGTGTTCCACCAATAGCACTTCAAGCAGATCTACACATGATACACAATCTTCAATTGATAATTTAGGGACCTAGGATGAAGATTTTTTTTAAAAAAAAAGGTTAAAAATAATCCAATTAAAAGAAACATTAAAACCAAAGATCTAGCAATAGCCACCATTGAAATTGCGACAAGAGAAGGCTCATTCTGAGATATCAAGGACCAAATTTTCTCCTTTGCCACAGTCTCCTCTGGGAAAAGGCAATGACCAAAGGAATCACTAAAGAGATAAAACCATTGAACTAGCAAATACTAATGGATGGAAAGAGATGGTAGGCATCCCAATCTGTCAATCATTTACAAGACAAACACCTGCTTTGATGTCAGCAGCTGCAATCCTCCCAACAATATTTAATGCATATATGCCATCTAGACGCTGCACGGCTTTAGTGAAACCAGTTTTCACAAGTTGTACAAGAGGCCCCAGCAATGACGATATCTGAAAATTTATATGTACAGAGCTTCAAGGTCACGGAACAAGACAGATGACCAGAAAATTATAATTACTGATCAAACATAGAAAAAAATAAAGGCTGTTAACCTGTAAAAGGGCATCAGGGTTTTTGGAGATAGCAAGCAAACAACGAAGATGACCCCTTCGTAATGCTTCCTTCTCCTTGAGGCCAGAGGCAAAAAAAGACACTAAATCTGGTTGAAGTGCACCAGCAAAACGGGCTCCCCAAGAAGCAATAGCTGATAGTATTGCTAGCTTTACCTCTTCATTTCCTGCAAGGACAGATGAAAGTTCAAAAAGATAATCTTTTTTCAACATCTACCAATGCATAATTTTTTTACAAGTACACAGAAGAGATAGAGAGTCATCAAAGCAAATTACCTTCATCTTTATAACAAGTTAAAAGAAAGCCACATACAATGCGAGCTAGGTTGTTGAGATATTTTCCTTCAGGAGCATTAGACAATTCCATAAGGGCATTGATCATGCCAATTCTTTGGTAAGGAAATGCTAGCCTTCCTTCTGAGCCTGCTTGCAATGAAAAGTCAAGTAAAGGTTCATGAAAAGATAAATGAATAACAATCTTTACTCTTAAAGTATCATGCACGGTATATGGAGATCTATAAATGCCTTAAAAAGTGGTGAAGACCAAACCTCCAAGAACAGCTTTAACCACATTGAACATTGATTCACAAGCATCCGGATTACTACATTTTTGGCTTAAACAGCGCACTATAGCCAAGGCCACAACCCTTCTTCCATCTTCTGCGTGTCGAGCCTGTGGTAATATGACAGAAAGAATTTCCGTCGCATACTTACTTAAATCAAGATCAACTGAATTTAATAGTATTCCAACAGACTCCAATACAATCTCAGGGTTGCGTTTCAACATTTTCACTGATGATGGGATCACAGTACTTTGGAGATCCTCATGTGACATAAGCGCAAATAATGGACGAAAAGATTCACTAAGCCCCTTGGTTGGCTTTTCTCTTGCATTTAAAACAGCTTTAACATAGATGTCAAGAAATATGGGCTGTACAAAGCAAACAATCGCGTTAAACATTCGATATGGCTCAATGAATATAAGTAAACATTAAACTAAAAAATCTTGAAGACCCCCAAAAGTCAAAGGAATTCCAACATAAAATATATAGCTGAAATCAAAATAATCCTACCTTGCTTTGTTCAAACTTAGATGGCACCGAAGAAGAAAATTCCAGTAATAAACATAGCAATTCGGGAGTATCTTTGTACGGAATCCGCGCATCCTTTATTTCTTCTATGTATATGTTGTAGACATCAGGTGACTGTTAAAAGAGACAGCAACAAAATCTAAGAAAGTTGTATTGCCATAACCAGCAGGGCAATTTCCTCAAAAAAAAAAAAAGTAAGCGTAGAAAACCTGAGAAAATAAATGCAAAAATGTTTTTCTGTATGCCCTTCGCTCACGGAAAGATCTTTGCATGACAATATGAAGCAAAGATGCCTGAGCTGCAGCTACTCTACACAACGCATTTCTCGAAATTGTGGCAAATTGACTTCTGCTTAAGAGGAGACACGACCATTTGAGTAGACTATAGCACCCTACATGGGATTGGAACTTCAAATGCTTTTCCATTGCCTGAACAAGTGCTGCTGCAAAACTTTTCATGAACGTAACCTCCCCTAAAGCCTTCACAATCACATCATTTACAGCTTTTCTTGACACTCCATCATCATATATTGGGAATGTTGCAAATATTATATCAACCAAAAGTGATGTAAAGTCAGGAGACATATCTGCTCAAAATCAGAAACAGTTCAACAACCAATCAGCAGATGCAAGTAAAAATAACTTCATATTATGCCTTTTTTTTTTTTTTTTTGCGGCAATGAGTGCAGAAATATTAAGTTATCGAGAGACAGACGGAGCAATAGGCAATCAGAAAGGGAGAAAGAGGGGGACGAGGGCATGTATTGCTTAAAAGTGAAGGTTAAACGAAAGAAAATATCTTAATATATGTACATTCAAATATTCAATCTAGTGAATAGAAACATGAGAAGTAAGCTATGATAATCAACCTATAGACGTGGCATATTTTCAGGCTATTCATAAAATTAATGCATTGCAACATACAAAAAATTTCTTGAGATTCCAGTGCATGATATAAGCTCTTATAGGGGAAAACAAAATCGTTACTTCATTTCCGAGTAACAAACACATATTTCTACCTTTTCATCATTAATGCCAATCAGTTTCCAAATTCACAGAATGCTTAGGATCTACTGCTTCATAAAACAGAAAAGTGGATGACTACTTTTGTCAATACAAATTAGAAATTCTTCCCTACCTTATTTTCTCATAAAATACTTAAAGCTTTTAGCACAGATTTCAATCAAATTAAATCAACCAAACACAGATAGTCTAGATACCAGCAAACCTCAGAAATCATTCTTCATGGTGAAAACCATCTAATTATATAATAGCAACCATTAGAAATTATGCTTCATTATAAACCTCTAATTGTCGGTCTAAATCCAGTTCAGATCCACAGACTACCAAGAACATGAACTTTCTCTTCAACTATCCTCAAACTTTAATCCACCACACTTCAGCAACTCATCATCCAGTAATTACTCAAGAATAAAACTTAATTCTCATAAATAACCTAAGTGCCCCGGAATGTAATTCACTACCATTTGCTACAATTCAGAACCACAAACACGAACTCCATTTACCTCATTGATTACTAAGCACTCTATGGGTGCACACCTCCGTTTATGCCACGTTAATGTATACACAAAAAAAAAAACCCCAAAAAAATAGCACTTAAGAGAAACTACTATAATTTTCAGTCCCGTAAACTCAATATTTTGACTTCTAAAACCTCGACAAACCCTAAAAGAAACACATTTCATTTACACTAAATCTAAGTACAAATTTTACAACAAAAGTTGCAACAGTCAAATAAAAAAATGGAAATAAAACCAGAGACCTGAATTGGCGATAATGGGAGGGAGTTCATCACGGAATATCCGGACCCGTTTTTTAGTTGACGCGGTAGAAACTGAGCCGGCGATGGAAATTAGAGATTCCATCGGAGAAAAAGAACCCGCCATTTCTCACCGTAATGGATCCGGATTCTGGTTGCCGATCCAAAATTACGGATTTTGCGAGCTCCTTTTGTTTCTCAGATCGTTGCAAAGGAGAAAGATTTTTTCTTTTTCTTTTTTTTTTTTTTTTGTTTATTCAGTATTTGGAGTTTTTGGTTAGGGTTTTAGGGGAGTGTCAAAAGAGAAACTGAAAGGAGATATAAAAATGGGAAATCTCTTGATCTAATTGGTTGAAAAGGGGCTGCGTTTATAGGATTCGGCTGCTGGACTTCTGGTTCTGGATCTTAGTTATGGCTTGGGCAAAGACATGTCCGGCCCATGCTTTTCCTTTTTTTTTTTTTTGGAGGGGGATGAAATAAACCCCAAAAAAATCTAAAAACATTATTTTGATAAGCTTTTGTACTTTTATTATACTAATTTTATTTTAATATACATGCAATAAGCTTTAATTTTTAATTTATATTCAAATAAATTCATAAATTTTAATTTTTACATAGATAAACACTACAAATAAATTAATTTTTATTTAAAATAAGAGTTTATTTGAATGTAAATTAAATGATAGGATTTATTTGGTACAATAAAAATACAAAGATTTTATTAAATAATTTATAAATTTTTTTAATATTTTAACTTATTTTTTCTTTGTTTTAGTTGTAAATAGTCCAAAATTTATTTAAACTCCATTTGAATCCCCACCATATCTCTAATGC
>JBBYHM010000006.1:14758086-14771678 GCA_038381775.1 Adansonia rubrostipa
TATATATATATATATAAATCATAAGGTACAACTACCACCTATCTATAAATGATGTCCACTGGATCTTTCACTTAAAGCTTTGTCTGTAATGTCTAGCTTTAAAAATTGAAATGCATGACTAATGAAGAGAAAAAAAAAAAAAGGGTTGATTTTGCCTTGCAAACATTATTATTATTATTTATGAAGAATTTTGTTAATAAATACTCAGTTCAAGGACACTATTACAATTAGTTATATACAAACATATTTGATAAATCTCTAAAACTTAATTCAAGGGAAGCATACAGTTATTTTTAAAAATAATATTTAATAGATCAAAAGTTTTAATTTTAATATTATTGATCCTTTCCCTTAATTTCGGATAATTTATATATATAAATCTATTTGACGTAAAGATACATACTTGGCATGATTGAAAATCCCACCACATCCAACACGCCCACACCATATTTATGCTGATCACATGGCTGCTTTTAACCAGTCAGCTATCGGTTGCCATTCTGTATTATATCTTGCGTGCATATGATGTTGCTGAAACTCAGAAATATCATTTTTCTTCTTCGCGCTATATATATATATATATATTGAAGTGATAGGGTTGGAAAGCTACAGTTAACAGCTTTATCTGTGAGTCAATTTAGAAGCTAAACAAATTGTGCAGTGCCTTACCAAATTTAACAAAGAAATACCTGCGGCAGCTTAAAACCTATTGTCAAATTCGTAGTTAAAAAAATTGGATCGAACCAATTGTTGAGCTGGTTGAATCGAGAATCAAAGATCACACATGTTTGATTTATAAATTGATTTTTTTAACTTTTGTCAAATTTAAGAAAATTTTACATCTATGTCGATTAGATTTATTATATGTATAAGTATGAGATAAAGTTTATATTTCATACGGGTATATTTATTTTTATCTTATTTTTTTTAAGGATTAAACTTAATTTGATTTTATCTATTAATTTGCACATAAAACTAACATCGAGAGAGTTAATAAAAGGATGACATGTCCAAAAATAATTAATAACATAAACTTTATACGTCCATGAATTTTAAATTTAATTATTCGATGTTCTGGACACGTCATTCATGTGAATACAATGTATTAATTGTTCGATCAGATTGGCCAATTAATTTGCTTTTGTTTTATAATTTCCCTCTTCATCAACTTATAGCATCTCTTTAATAACGAGGCATAATATAAGCTCAATTGCTGTGTCTACTAAATGGGCTTGACTGATCAATAATTGATGCATTAGAGACACTGAATGCTTCATTTATGCATGAGGTCTGTCACAACAAAACTATACATACATATATATATATATATATCTTGTACAGTGTCCGCCAGCCTGACAAATATATGATAAAAATTTATATTCTCACGATTTTTTATATTTAAATTTTTTTAAATATTTATGTCCGATGCATATGCGAATTTAGGTTTAAAAATATGATCTTTCAATAACATATAAAACTTAAAAAAAATTAAAAATATTTATATCAAACATATACTTTCATTTGATACTCAAATTACAATCAATTAACTTAAGCAAAATTTTTACGGCTTTCTAGATGCAACTTGGTGCCGACTGATTGCTCTAAAAACCAAAATGAACTGGCGCATTTATTCTTGATAGATTTACTATAATTAATTCGGAAGCAAATTTGATCAAAGATGTGATACTATCACTTAGAATATGCCTAGGCTACATTCTTTTCAAATAAAAATGGATGATCTGATAAAATATTTAAGTCTATAACCTGGATAATTTTCTTGATTCTTGAATTTGGTTACTTGAACATAATCACCACAACTTTATTAAAAAAAATTCTAGAAGTTTGATTTACATTATGAGTTTAAACATTTTGCCTATTAATTTGCTTAAGTTTAGTCCATATGATAGGAGTGCCGGGGCTCTACTCATTGCCAGCTATACTTTGATTGTCACCAATGCAAAAAATATGATGACTGCAAAAGAAAGTTTGAAGGCCATCTAGGTTGATATGAACAGCTCTTTGTTTAAAAAAAAAAAAACTACTTGAAGCAGCATTTGTGTTATGGCAGCTCTTATCTAGCTAACTCCGTAGGTGGTAGCACACTGCATTAATATTTGATCAAATGCAAAGTTGGACACGGCATAACCACTCCTCCCCCCCCCCCCAAAAAAAAATTCAGAACTCAAGGTTTAATTTTCATGTAATCATCTTAAAAGTTAGCATCCAATAAATTTAGAATTTAAATTTGAATATCTGCGTTCTCTTCCCTTATTTGTAGACTACGGTTTTTTTGTTTCCAAAAAAAAAAAAAAAAAAACTTATATGTATATATATATTGAGCGGTGCTATCTATCCTTTCACTGTCAAGGGGGTTTAACTGTACTTGTTAGGGTATCTTAGATTCATTACAATGGATAATTCCTTTGTCTTCGTCATGATTTTTGGTCTGCTATTTGCACCAAGAAATGTAGTTCCTCAAGCTAATGCTGCGAGGGCATTCTTCGTGTTTGGAGATTCGCTAGTCGATAATGGTAACAACAACTATCTAGCTACTACCGCCCGAGCTGATGCATACCCTTATGGCATTGACTATCCGACTCATAGACCGACCGGTCGGTTCTCTAATGGCCTTAACATCCCAGATCTTATCAGTAAGTTCATTCACATTTATTTTTTTGGACATTCTTTGTCTGCAGTAAACTTTGTTAAATTTGCTTTGATGCTACACTTTTCTGGGGGACTATGCTAATGTTTACATGCGTATATCAGGTGAGCAAATTGGTTCCGAACCGACATTGCCATACCTGAGCCCAGAGCTCACTGGAGAGAGGCTTCTTGTCGGTGCCAACTTCGCTTCTGCAGGAATTGGAATTCTCAATGACACTGGAATTCAATTCGTAAGTCCAAATTCCGAGTCCGATGAATCTCTATTAGTTATCAAAATGGTCTTATAAAGTACTGCTTTACCAATGATCTGTAGATCAATATAATCCGGATTTCCAAGCAACTACAGTACTTTCAACAGTATCAGCAGCGTGTGAGTGCACTTATTGGAGCTGAGCAAACTCAACGCCTAGTGAATGAAGCACTGGTTCTCATCACCCTTGGTGGCAATGACTTTGTAAACAACTACTACCTGGTGCCTTTCTCAGCTAGATCTCGCCAATTCGCCCTCCCAGATTACGTTGTCTATATCATTTCCGAGTACCGGAAAATTTTAGTGGTATATTTGTCATTGCTCTTAAATCATATTTGCACATTCTAGCAGAATTTATTGTGCACAACTACCAATCAAACTCTCTAAACACGAAAATAATACATGTATTAAACTTTTTGTATTAATCATATTAATTTAAATGCTTTAGGTGATATTTATTATACTATTTTCATATATATTACAAGTATCACATTCATATCTAAGAGAATGCTGCAATATTATCACCAATTAAAGGAGTAGGAAAAAGATATACTTTATTATTGGCAATAATTTGGGAACGAGTACCCTTGCTTCAGTTTTTATGGAGCCTAGAGATACTTAATGTTCAAATTTTGTGAAGGAGCAAGGCTGATTTATTATTATACATATCATGTTTGGTTTGGTTGGTAAAGCCAACATGATCTGTGATATTCAATTTCGGTTGCTATATTTAAAGCCAACATGATCAGTGATGTTTAATTTCAGTTGCTATATTTAAAGCCAACATGCATTTTGATGTTTGTTATATATATTTATATACCCACACACACATACATAATCTTCGTCATTAATTTCTTCATAATGAACGGACGTGAAAACCCCACTTGTCTGCATAAATTCTGATTGCTTGAATTGTCTGTAATTTAGGCACTAAGAAAGCTCAGAGATTAGAAACTATATTAGCAATTTAATCGTGTTTCTAATGTGATTATCGATTGCTGAAGGACTAATAAAAACCAGTAAAACAATATTTACTAGGGTCAAAATATTGTTAATCTGCTACCTGAATTAGTATTTTCTTTTTCGGACTTTGCAGAGGCTATATGAGTTGGGGGCAAGGAGGGTTTTGGTGACAGGAACTGGACCATTGGGGTGTGTCCCAGCAGAACTGGCTCAACGCAGCAGAGCTGGTGAATGTGCAGTTGAGCTGCAACAGGCAGCTGCATTGTTCCACCCACAGCTTGTTCAGATGCTAAACGGGCTCAACAGTGAGCTTGGGTCACATGTTTTCATTGCAGCAAATGCATATGAAATGCACATGGATTGGATCAGTAACCCTCGAGCATATGGTACGCCACAATACTTAATGCTTATGTTATCCGAATTCTTCGTTTTCCTAAAATATTTTTTATCTAAAATTTTGCGGAAAGCTTATTACTAGCACGTACTAATCATCTCCAAAATATGTTTGGGGGCAGGTTTTATTACATCAAAGGTAGCCTGTTGTGGTCAAGGACCTTACAATGGAATCGGACTTTGCACAATAGCATCAAACTTGTGCCCTAACCGAGACATTTACGCCTTTTGGGATCCATTCCATCCATCAGAGAGAGCTAACAGGCTGATTGTACAACAGATCATGACTGGTTCCAGCAAGTACATGAATCCAATGAACCTTAGCACCATTATGGAATTAGATTCTAGGGTCTAGCAATATTCTTACGGTACTTATACATTCCTAAAATGGGGTTTTTTTTCTTTTTCCTGCTTAGTTGTATGCCTGGTTGAGAGATTATCTTAATGAAATTAATGTCATATCACATGAGAAATTGCTCGTATGATAAGCTTCAATTTGTATGCAGTATTGATAGAAGTTTAATCTTATTTTTGAATGATTTTAAAGATTTATTTTTATATTAATTTGGTACATTCAGAATTTTATTTTCAAAATTCTACTAAAATCGAATCTCGGCAATGAGATATAAGCTGAACTTTGAAATGAGCAATTCATGTTAATTAATAATACATACATATATATATATATATATATATATATATATATAGAAAAAATAATCTCAACTGCCATAGCCTTCCATAATCTAAACTGGTTGACCCAATTTTCACGGTTTTTGAACCATTTGACAAAATCTTTTTTTTTTTAATTAAAAAAAGTAAAGGAAAATTAGTGCAAAGGAAAGGGCAAGTGGAAGGATGAAAAATGGTTAATTCATCTAATGGCTTGTCTACACTATGGAAAGCTTGTGATATAAATAACCATTGGATCAATAATTTTTCTTAGCCAAAAGAGCACAAGATTATTATTATTTTTTATGGCTAGTGAATGGGAATTAATTGGGATGGTTGAATTAGAATACACTTCATGTTTATATAATTAAATATATATATATTTGGTGACCGCTTAATCTATATTTCTTTATTTTAACTTTGATAAGTTGTAAAATAGACTGATATTAATATCAATTACAACGACAAATTTAAAATATGATGCTGCACGGCTGCAGCATGATTTGACAAAAAAATAAAAGGCTCTCCTAGGTAAGAGTCTAAATCTAAGATAGGTTTTCATAATTTGAATTAATCCGATTTAATATAAATTATTTAATAAGAATCACAAAATAATTTTTTTTGTAATCAATAAAAATTAAATTATCTTATAACTGATAATATCCTATAGGAGTTATCTTCTAAGAGTACAAATTATAACCGTTGTGAAACTAGTATAAATAGGAATCATTCCATTGTATTTAGCATCAAGAAATAACAAACTATCTTCTTTTCAATTGAGAATAATTTCTTTCTTTTAATTTTTGAGCGATTATTATTTAAATAATAAAAATTATTTTTATTTAAATTTAATTATAAAATAAATTTTTAGTATTTTTATTAATAAAAAAACTTTTAATTTAATTATTTTATATAAATTCAACTTAAATCACTGTCAAAAACTCTACCGTCGGACAAAAAATTCAACAAGTTTGAAATTACTTTAAGACCCGGCCATTATTTGCAGGAGTGTGAGATGAGCCCATTTTCATAACAACAGCCCATCTTAACCCTCCATTGGAAACTGTAAATCTCTTTTCTTTTTTTTTAATTAATAGGACAAAAAGTTGTCAAAAAAATTGCAGTTTAAGTGTAAAAATTCTTTAGTTATAGTCACATATTTCCTTTAATATATTAATGTAACGATTATTAGGTTGCTTAATATCTTTTTCAATTGTTTCATATTTTATTACAACCTGAAAGACAGCAGTCTAACTAAAAGCCCGTCCCCAATGTAATTGTTAAAATGTTTTTAGTAAATATCTGTCAGATTTATGATATTTTTGTACAAAAATCGTATTATTTGACATTTTTTAAAAACTTACACTATTTTTTTTAAGTTTAAACTGATTTGCTTAGCAGTCTTGATCAACGTTTAGGATATGTTTGATCGAGGGAATGGTTATTCCATTTTCCCACTAATCAAATAAGGTGACTATCATTCGGCTATAGATATAGTTGCTGGCATCGACCTCCGATGGTGGTAGCGTCGGTTTGCAGAACCGGTATCCCGATTTGACTAGTGTGATAGATAAATTGACTTATCATTGAATAATTTAGGGGAAGGGATGAGTCAAAAGCTACCATCGATAATTTAATTTAATAAAAAATTGAAGCTTAATCTTAAATCAATTAATTCATGTAGCTATTCTCAAAAGATAATATTCAATAAGGTTGAGTTTAAATCTTAATATTTATAATTTTTTTTCCGTCCCAAGTAAAATAATAATAATAATAATAATAATAATAATAATAATCGTTACAATTTGATTATACAAATTCAGTCAAAAGCTCCTTTAGAACAATAAAATTAGTACAAATGCTAGTAGTTAGATATAATAGGAAATGTTCTTTTTTTTTCCTCTAAAAAGAAAGTTAATTTGTTGAAACACCAATAATATATATATATATATATATTATGAATGAAAAATAAAGAATAATTGTGGTTGTAGGAGTGTCAACATAAGTCAATCGAAAGGTAGGGACAAATTTTGCATAGCCATGCTTTTCTAGTAATTTAAGAGCCTGAAAATCAGGTTGAGGAGTAATAATTGTAGTTTAAATTAGTATGAATTTTTTGGTGGAGATATTTTTTCCAGCTAAGTAAGGCTTGCATAATATTTTTTTTATTATTATTTTCCCTTTTAATTTGAGTGAGTAGTTGGTATTTTTAAAGCCTTAGACATCTTTTAATTTTCATATATATATATATATATGTATAATATGCCTCTTTATTTTTAATTTTAATATGGTCCAAGAATTCTTTATTAGAACTACAAATTTTTTGCTCCATTTTGAACAGTTATTATCACATTAATTATTTTTCATATTTTCATATATAAATAATGGGTCTATCATTTTATATTTGTTAAGCATATTTCAATTTAGTGGTCCAAAATATATCATTTTTTAAGCCAATTCATTGGTATTTATATATATATATATATATATGTATATATTTGGTAATAGAGGATCTATCAAAAGCAACTTTCAAACTGATCAAAGCTTTTGAGTGCTAAATCCTGTTGATGCTAGCTTTCAAAGTCTATTTCCTTGCCTTCAACCTCTTTGTTTATGAAAGAGTTGACTCTTAAAATTAATATTAATTCATTAAATAAAACTTATAATATGTCACAAGTCAGAACCTATAATTAATAATGATTAATCTTTTTTTTTAAAGAAGCACTGTCTTTTTCCAGACATTCTTTATCAATTATCATGCATGCTTTGCTTTGATTAAGACAAGTGATCCCCAATTTTGTTTTGGTTTTTTGTTCCTAATTTACTTCCAATCTTTTTATTTTTCCTTTTGCAATTTAGGAATAACTTTAAATTGTTGTAATTAAGCCAGAAAAAAAATTGATGTAATTCCATTTAAATTTTCTCTCAATTTCCATTCATATTTTTGATCACATTACAATTTAAACCAAGGTGGCTTTACAGATATCCTTCTTAATTTCCCTACACTGAAATAACCTTTAATAAAAGTGGATCTTAAAGAAAATTTACCAACAATACAAAGGGCTTCAATTTGTTGAATAAAATCTAGCTAGAGATCAATATGCAGAAATTATCTAATTTATTATTAGTGAAAATTGTTTAGAAACTAGACTGATAGGATAACATGTATTCCTTAAGTATATTATAAAATAAAAATATGAAAAAATAGAATATATTAAAATATCAAAAATTCACTTGAAATTTTAAAATTACACTATCAATATATCAAAAATAAATTCTATTTATTTATGTCAAGTAAGTAATAGTATTTTTTTTGGTGAAAAAATCCATAACTTGAAAATTAAAAATATTATATATATTAAAATTTAAACTCAAATTTATTAAATATTTGTTTGGATAAATTGTTTATATTTAAGTTTGTAGTATTATTTTTGTTAAGGCGAGTTTTCACCAATTTAATGACCCAACAGGAAAAGAACAGATGAGGGTCCACTACACATAAAGCCGACAATGGCAGTGATGCTGTGAATCTCTTCTAGTTCAAAATTCAAGTAAGTTGATGTACGTTGTGGGTGAATGTCGATGAAGATCTATCCCTGCAGAGAATTAAAATGTCAACGTCACTATGAACTTATAGCTCTCACAAAGTAGGGTAAGGGTCGTAGGTTTAAGACAATAATCTTAAGAATTGATTTTTAAAATAAATTTTTTTATTATTTATTTTAAGATAATTTAAGTGATAAAAGATTAAAAAAATACAAGAATTTAGTTTCTAATCATCATTATCATTACTGATTGAAGCAAGAGATTATAATAATGGGTTACCATCTTAATTCTTTGAATTTAATAAAGAGAGATAATTTTTAAGATCCTACCTTCATAAAACATGAGAAAAAAATGAGTTAATACTATAAAGCAATGTCATTTTTAGGGGAAGAAATAAAGTAACGAAGTAATATAGAATTTTGGAATTTATGGCGAAGGTAACCGAAAGACCATTTTGCAAGACTTAAAATATTGCAAGTAGATAATTCAAAGGAAATGGTGAAGGATGGGGGGTCATAGCATTGCCAAAACACAACTACCCTCTACTCCCGTTGCTTTTTGCTTGTGTAAGCTCATGTTTTTCATCTTCGGCTAGAATCCCCTACCCTATATATAAGCAGTGTGCCTACACTTTGAATTCACATGCAAAGAACAATAGTCTCCCATTAAATAAAGAAGTATATAGCTTATAGTTTATTATTCTCCTTTCAATCTTCCAGCTATCTGCTTCCCAATGGCGAGCTCAGTTGTTGTTCTTGTTTCATGGTTGGTTTTAGGCCTTGTCATGGCAACTTCAACTACTCATCAAGTTGAAGCTGCCCGGGCATTTTTTGTATTTGGTGATTCTCTGGTTGACAATGGCAACAATAATTACCTAGCAACCACTGCTCGAGCAGATGCACCTCCTTATGGCATCGATACTCCTAGTCGTCGTCCCACTGGCCGCTTCTCCAATGGCAAAAACATTCCTGATTTTATCAGTTGGGATTTTGCTCTTCCTTTTCCTTCTATTTTTTGTCCTTATAATCATGTTAATTAAATTGACTTAATGTGTGTGTGTGTATATATATATATATATATGTATGTATCTATGAATATATATATATATATATATCAGGTGATGCACTTGGATCTGTGCCAACATTGCCATACTTGAGTCCAGAACTCAAGGGAGATAGGCTGCTTGTTGGTGCCAACTTTGCTTCAGCTGGAATTGGAATCCTCAATGACACCGGAATCCAATTTGTAAAAAACCCTGCAATCTCTTCCCTCAATCTTCTCAGTTTCCACAATTGCTCGACATTTTTAGTTTCATAGGAATGCTTTCCAAGCCCATTCTGGCTAATTCTTTTTTTTTTCCCTGATACATTGACAGTTAAACATTATAAGAATGTACAAGCAATTAAAATACTTTCAACAATACCAGACCCGTTTGGCTGACCTTGTCGGATACGCCGAGGCGCAACGGGTAGTGAACAACGCCCTTGTCCTAATCACCGTCGGCGGCAATGACTTTGTCAATAACTACTACTTGGTCCCATTCTCGGCAAGATCTCGCCAATTCAGGCTACCAGATTATGTTCGATACCTCATATCCGAATACAGGAAAATTCTAGAGGTAACTTTCATCTTGTCGACATTAACTTATATGTATGGTAACTTGAGAATTAATGTGGTTCAAAACTGTCACCTGGGAGACGTTAGCTTACAAATTCATATTTGCAGAGGCTATATGAGCTGGGAGCTCGGAAGGTTCTGGTGACTGGGACTGGACCGATGGGTTGCGTTCCGTCGGAATTAGCCATGAGGAGCCCAAGTGGCCAGTGTGACACTGAGCTGCAGCGAGCTGCATCCTTGTATAATCCACAACTGGTTGAATTGATAAATGAACTCAATAGCCAGTATGGTGCAAATATTTTCATTGCTGCTAATACAGGACGGCAAACCACTGATTTCGTTCAGAACCCTGCAGCCTATGGTAAGTAAATCAAGTAAATCCACAATTCAATATTCTGATAACTTCTTTTTAGTACAAAAGAAGTCGACATCTGAAAACAAAAAAAAGATGCTGCTAATATTAGAATTCAAATCTCAGATCAGTTAAATATAAACCAACTGAATTAAACTGGACAAAATTAGAAGTTGATGCAGATGGGGCCAAGGATGAACAACAATAGAATATGATATTTAGTCGACCAAATTAAAAAGCTACTCAAATTTTATTTATTAGAGCAACCTACCCCCCCGTACAATCACTGTTATTTTCTCCTGCAAGACGGCAATGAGACACTTTACAATCCTTTGTTTTTGATACCCATTTTAGGTGTATCAGAAGTAATCCTTAATCAAATATATGGATTCCTGTAAAAAGCAACAAATAAAATGATTTTTTCTAGTGAAGATGATAAAAACCTGTAAAGGAGATGAATTATGTTGAATGTTATTCTTTGATATTGTTTTTTTATATCTTAATGTTTTAATGCTATACTCGTTTCTTTGCAGGATTTACTACATCAAAGGTAGCTTGTTGCGGTCAAGGACCCTACAATGGTCTGGGATTATGCACTGTGTTATCAAATTTGTGCCCGAATCGGGACCTTTATGCTTTCTGGGATGGATTCCATCCATCAGAAAAGGCAAATGGGATAATTGTGGATATGATCTTGCGTGCTTCAACCGATTACATGAGCCCCATGAACCTCAGCTCCCTCTTGGCTTTGGACTCCGACATCAGGAATTAGTTAATTAGCATTTCTAATAAGGATAAGAAGGCCTTTGTGTGGTACCATTATTGCTGTTTGCTTGCCTTGCATTTGATTATTATGTTGTTCTTGTGAGTGGAATAAATTGTAGTCGTGTAATATTTGAGACTGTTTTTCATGAGTAAATAAGTAGTCGCTTGATTGTTTATTTTCCATTATCTCTTTTCGTTGGAAACTTCGAATCATGTTTGTTGAATTAATAAATATAAATAGATATATCAAAATTTATGATATGATATATTAAATATTATAATATAATATTTTGTTTGACTTTTCTTAAATTGAAAAAAAATCTTTTATATAAATAAATATTCATGTACAAACTAAAATACAATTTATGAATAAGTAATGTAACTTTTTAGGTCTTTCTCGTGAATATAAATCACCATAATCGAACCATATATTCCTTTATGTTTCTATGATTTTACTTTATCGCTTACTCTTTCCTATCCAAACATAATTCAAAATACAATAACTCATTTTTCGGTAAAAATGAGAATTATTTATTCTTGTGAAAAAAAAAAAAAGAAAGGAGAAATGTAATATTTTTTGGTTTTTTGAATTATTAAATAATTATTCAAACTTTTATCATTTTATTATAATCAATTAAATATTTGAATATCTATTTTCATCTAAATAAGCTTCGGTATCTATTTTCATCCATTTGAACCTTTGATAAAAATTGATGACAGCCATTAATCAATTTCCATCTAATAATTAAGAGTTCCATTGAGTGAAATATTATAATAGATATTTAAAAATTCAAGCGATTGCAATAAATAGATAATGTTTGAATAATATTTAATTCAAGGGATTTTTTTTAAAAATCAATTAAGGTTTTTTCTTTTAATGTTTAAGCTCTGGTCATTTTTACAATATACTTGAAATTATATGGGTAAAATTTTTAATATAATATAAAAAATCTGCAATTTGAAGCCATTCATAAACTTGCATTAAATTAAACTCATTGTCATTGTACATGTGGACCACAAATACCCCCAACAAGAAAAACTACTGCTTGA
Organism: Adansonia rubrostipa; assembly: GCA_038381775.1. Classification (NCBI taxonomy): domain Eukaryota; kingdom Viridiplantae; phylum Streptophyta; class Magnoliopsida; order Malvales; family Malvaceae; genus Adansonia; species Adansonia rubrostipa. The sequence goes on from JBBYHM010000006.1 coordinate 14,770,359, forward strand.
AATTACGAAGAAGAATTAATGTTCTAATTTACCAAACAAATTACTGCTTAATAAACCTCGCATGCAACCTCATTGGAATGAGAACGGAAATCTATAACTACGAACGCTATCCCGAGGCCATGGAATTGCTCAATTTGATATTAAGAATAATGGTTTTGGATGGAGACACCTAAGATTAGGAATAATTAGACTGTGGAGGGCAATTAAGGTATTAAGTTATCATTTTTTATTCTAGTTAATAGAAAAAAAAAAAAAAAGAAGAAAAAGAAATAAAGAAAGAGAGAGAGAGAAGAAAATGAAACAGGAAAAAATATGAAAAAGATTTATATATTTATGCTGTGTCTGTTTTTATTTTTTAATATGTTAATTGTATTTAAGATATTATATATATATATATAAATTTTAACATGTTTATGTCATATTTATTTTATTTTTATGTCTCATCGTATTTAATTATTTTTTTGTGTTATATTCGTGTGTATCATCATGTTGCGTCCAAATTGCTAGGGCTAATTATAAAATAACTGTCAATTTTATGTTGAATGTCGTATAATAATTAGAGTTGTTATTTGTTTTGATTAAAAAGAAGTGAAAAAATTTTATGTGTTCATCTTAAATATTACCGCTTGTTTAAAATATTATAAATTTATATACATTTTTATGCGCTAATAATTTATTTTATAAATATTCTAATACATTTGTGTATTATGGTATATTCTTGTTATTTTTTTATGTCGCAGTATATTTTAATTATTTTTTATATTATTTTCATGTCATATTTTAATCAATTTTATATTTTACATAATTTATCATAATAATTTATTTTTAATCATAAATTTATTTATTTAATAATTTAATTATTACACTAATCATACATTAATATAAATATTATACCTAAAATTTTATCGATTTTTTGCAACGAAAACGAGGGCATTTTTCTAGTACATTAAAAATCAACAATATCTTTCTATTTATTAGCATTTATTACAACAAAAATTTGTTATAAATGATTTTTCCATTGTCTTAATAATTATAAGCTAGCCTTTTGTAATTGCTTTTTGTTTTTATTTTTTTGGGCAACAAATAATAAGCTGGCTTAAGGGGTCGATATCAAAATTATATTTTAGGTACCAATAACTATCTTATCATTTTCAAGTTTGGTTTTATTTTTAAATATCAGATTTCCCTCAAATCTTTGTTTGGATTGAAAACTTTGTTTCATAAATTTGATATATATTTATCAACAATATATTAATTTGGATAATTAGATTTTGTTCCATAATATGTTTATGTCCTTATCATCAACCCCCTTTTAATTTC
>JBBYHM010000006.1:14773068-14783959 GCA_038381775.1 Adansonia rubrostipa
TCTGGAAATTAATATAAAATAGATGACCTCTTAAATAACCATTTCACTTACAATCTTAAATCCATATTAAAGAAACAATTTACTTGTAATTTGAATACTTGTGAGGAAAAGGATCAATTTTTATCACTGATGTCCATGGATATAAGAAGATAATAATGCCATAGGTTTGGCTTTAACAATTTAAGTAAATGGATCTAATTTTGCAATGGTTTTAATTAATTTTTAAGAACATCAGCTACCACTTCCACCTACTTTTTATTTCTAAACATGTGCAAATATTAATTAAATTTTCTTGGTAAAAGTAACTCATATAGAAGATCTCCTTTGATTGCTTGGATGTATTATTTATTGCATTTTGATCTTTGCAATGACTATGGGCGGTGCAATGAAAGTTACTCTTCTGGAGTTTTGGGGTATTAATTTTTTTCAACTAAAAAAGCCAATTACATAGAAGCAAAGCTAAAATTGTCCTACTTTTTCCTTCTCTATTAAATGAATACATAACTAAATCCGAAAATTTTAAATATGACATAAGAATACGATGCAAGGCATGATAAATATCTATATATATACACACGCGGAGAGGAAGGAATAGTTAATTAATGGAACCAGAAAATTCATTTGGCTTTTGTCATGATCGTAACTATGAAAGTTAGAAATGGAATATTCTCAACAACCTATGAGGTGTAATTACTTGTCTAACTTTATATCAACCAAGAGCAAGACTTACTATATATGTATCAAGACAACATTCTCAAAAACTCTCCTTAATTTTCTCGATAAAAATGTTTGAGCTTAGATATAGACAACAAACTTTGATTATGCATGTGAAGCAATAGCTAGCTTTCAAGCAGAAGGTCATATGTGATTAACTTCCAGAAATAGTATGGTTTTTGATTTTGATGACAAGGAATCTGTAAACTCTAGTACCCACCCTGGTTACCTGCACCAAATGTATAGCTGGATTAACGTATCGTCTCAAATCAGTTTGCTAGGCTAATCAATCTGGGTAGAACCATTTGATTCCTAAGTAGAAGTTCGACAACAAAATGTTTTCTGGTTTTGATGATTGTTGATATCATTTTTTTTGGTTGGAATCAGCAATATCGAGGATCTGATTGCAAGACGCAGAAATAGGGCCAATAGGCATCGGAGATTGGTCCTCCGGTATACGCTCCAGTACTCAAGTTATAGAGTATTGAGAATGGGATAGATGAGAGTTATGGAGTTTTGAGAGTTCTTAACTTGATTCGTGGTTTTTGGGGGGTAGTTATTTATCCGTAGGTGGGATATCTAGTGGACACGTGTCTTTTTAGGATGAGGGGTGCTTTTGGCTATTGGCGAGACGTGGTATGTTGGCTCTAGGCGAGAGGCTGTGGTCCAGTCTCCATTTGGCGAGATATCATGTATTAGCAGTGTGCAGCAATTCCCTAGACTTGTGTAGCAGGACTCACTCTGTGCTCGAGGTATCTAATGGTATGATTATCTTTGGGCTCATTAAATACTGTCAATTGATGTAGTAACCCTTCCATTCGCTAAATGCTATGCCGTTGGTCTTCTTGGGTTAGGTCAACTATTGGGCTTGCTTATTGGGCCTTGACGTCATGTAGATCCAATGTGCTCAACAATGATTTAATGATGTTAAATAGAGAAATGTATTCTTTGCTAATCAATAACACTAATGAATTGGGTATGTCCCAGATTGAATGATCCAGCATAGTGGCAAGTTTCGATCACCATGATCTGGTATGGCAGTAAGATATCAATGTCTCTTCTAGGAACAATCTTAGTATCTTAACACAACATTCTGTCATAACGATTTTAACTATTCTATCAGGTTTCATCATTGCTTAAAGAAGTAGAAATTATGATGGACTTGTATATTTCCTGGAATTGCATGCATGTAGTACAAACCTGTGTTGTATGGACAACCGCCAACGTTAACTTGCCTTTGTTTTTGGGGTTTCTTTTCAGAGTGATTGCAGAAGTCTACAAAGTATAAGACCTTCCATTTTCTTCCAGTCTGTGTCCAAGAAATCTCTTTCGATAGAAGCAAAAAAAGGTTCATTGAGAGCCTGTCAGAGGATTAGACAGAATCCTGTTCATGGCTATATCAGTACTAGTCAGTTCTTGGATAGTTTTAGGCCTTCTATTGGCTCTGGAATCTGTTTTTATCCAAGCATTCTTTGTATTTGGTGATTCACTTGTTGATGGTGGAAAAAACAACTACCTTGTGACAAAAATGGCAGACCAGCAGGCCGTTTCTCTAGTGGCCTTATCATCCCAGACCTCATCTGTTAGGTTCCAATTTGAGTTATTTAACTTTCCATTGTTGTTTGGTTGTCACTGAAAATGCAGACATTTTAAGTCATCTATGTGCTTGTCAGGTCAGTACATTGGTTTATCAGAACCTCCATTGCCAGACTCGATTCCAAAGCTCAGGAGACAAAAGCTGCTTAATGGTGCCAACTTTGCTTCAGCAGGGTTTGGAAACCTCAATAGCACCGGAATTCAGGTTATAACTTTGCCACCTCCATTACTGAATTCTCCATTTGCCACAGCCAATATATGGGACGAATCTTCGTAACTTTTTTTCTGTCCTCTTCAGGCTGTGTTATTTAGACTCGGATGAATGAATATGAATATATGTATGCTACAGGAATAATCAATTTTCTAAGTTTTTTCATATATTTTGATTTTGATGATCATACCTTCATACCATATCCGAATACATATATGATACAGACATCGAACACGGATATTTTAAGAAAAATTAAGAGTTTGGTAGGTATCATAGTCAGCATCCGTATTCCTATAAGCAGCAATAATATTCATCAGCATATATCTGATTTCTATCCAAATTGCCTTATTTGGATTGGTTTCTTTCAGTTCTCACTTTAACTGTTCTTTTGTTTCATTTAAGTTTCCCGGTAATCCTGCACGAACTTCACAAATATGAACTGATGTATATGTGCTTGTATTCCAGTTTGAGCTATAACATGGAAATTTCCATTTTTAGGTATACATAACAAGAATGTTCAGACAATTTGATTACAACACCAGCAAAGATTGAGTGCCCTCATTGGAGCTGAGCAGTAGTGAAGACTTGTAAACCAAGCACTTGTCTGCGTCACAGTTGATGACAATGATTTTGTGAATAATAACTACTTGGTGCCTTATTCAGCAAGGTTCTACTTCTACAATTGAAGGAGCCAGTGACCTTGAGTGAGCTTTCGCAAGATATATGAAAGAAGGCTACAATGTGGAAATATTACGTTTTTTTTTTTTTTCGACTTTTTTGCTAATTTCTACTTACATGCTCTTTAGTTTTTTTTTTTTTCTAAAATATCCGCGTCTGACACTAGTATCTAATATATATTTAGATGTGATTACGGGATATGAACCTTTAAATATATAAAAATCTTTTAAAAAAATTAAATAAACCCACATCGCACACTTACCCTCAAATTCAAATAATAAAAGAAAATTTCTACCTATTGCTTCATTAAGATGTGAATTAAGTGCCCAATTTCATACTTTTATGACAGAAAACATAACCTGTCTCCCAAAGGCATTACAAAAGCACAACAATTAATTGAGACAAAAAAAAAAAGTACTTAATTTCTATTGCAGAGACTCTGTCAACTGAGAGGACACCGAGTTCTTGTGACAGACGATGGAACCATTAGGTTGTTTTCCAGCAGAACTAGCCATAAGCGAGCGGAACAAATGGGGAATGTTTAGCCGAACTGCAACGAGCTGCTGTCTTTGTATAAGTCACAACCATTCAGATGGTAAATGAACTTAAAAAGGAAAATTCGGCAGTCAGCTCTTCATTGCTACACAACAAATGCTAAGGATTTAATTAGTGTCGACCCTCAAACTTGGGAAGATCATTCCAAGGATTTTGTTAGTGTCGACCCTCAAACTTGAGAACATCATTTATGTACTTAAAAAACAAGTATGTTTACTTACAAATAAAGCAGCCTGTCAAGGTTTTGTTTGGTTTAAAAAAACGATATTGAGAAGATTATTTACGAAATTCAAACAGCTCTTTTTTTTTTTCCTTCTAAATGTTTCCTTTGTGTTCAAATCATTAGAATGAGATGAGAAGAAGCAAAAGCAATGTTCTTCTCAAAATTAAGAAGTTAAGCCAAACATTTCCTCAAATATGTTTTGATGTTCTTCCTGTACAAAGATCAAATAGAGAGCGAAAGTGCATGCCATTGTCAATGTGAAAAGTCTTCCATCATTCTGGACCTCATTTGAGGAAGGAAAAGAAAGCTTCATTGTAGGAAAGAATATGACTTGTTTCAAGAATTAAACCCTCATGATTCTACCAAATTCTTTCATCCAGTATTTCTGGCCATTAATTTTTATATCTGTAATGTAGCACTGGTTAAAATGATGAGCTTCAATGGTGTTTTTGTGATTAATACTGTCATGCAATGCCTAGTTTCTAACATTGATCTAACACAAACAAAGTCTGAAGTATCATATGAATTCATATCTTCCCTAACCCTCTATGACTGAGAACTAGTTGCCAGGACTGCCAGATCATTTTCATGAAAAATGCAACACTAGCAATAAATTTTCCTGATAAAGGTGCAATTCCGATCTTCACATCTCTTGGCGGTGATTTAAATAAAGGAATAGCAAAAGTTGGTATGTAAGTAGCATACAACTACCAAAAACAGCTTGCTTTTAGCTTTGTAGCTTCTCTTTAATTCAATGGTGACTGAATTTCCAGCTCTATAAAGCAAACCCCAATAATATTTCCTATTGCACCATAGAACTCTCCCTTGGTAATTTCTTGTGATAATGTCAATGGCTTCTTCAACAACATTGTCTGGTTTTTGGATGGTTTTACTTTTCCTATTGGCCTTGGGGAGCATTGCTGCTCCCTTAGCTGATGCTCGAGCATTCTTTGTTTTTGGTGATTCACTTGTTGATAGTGGCAACAACAACTACCTTGCAACGACTGCCCGTGCAGATTCACCGCCTTATGGGATTGATTATCCTACTCGAAGAGCCACCGGGCGGTTCTCTAATGGCCTTAACATCCCAGACCTGATTGGTTAAGTTTCTAGTACAATAGTTTATAGTCATGTTGTTTTCTTTATGCTTTCTTTAATGTTGTTATCATGTCTACGGACAACATAAATATATGTTAATTCAATGCTTACCATATGCAGGTAAGCAAATTGGCTCATCAGAATCCCCATTGCCATATTTGAGCCCAGAGTTTAATGGGAAAAAGTTGCTTATTGGTGCCAACTTCGCTTCAGCTGGGGTGGGAATCCTTAATGACACTGGAGTTCAATTTGTGAGTAATGCTTTTGCTTGAATAGATAGCCATCTTTAAACAAGAAATGCTGATGTAAACCAATACAAATATCGAAATTCCCACATTGGTAACCTCTTGTAGGTTCCTTACCCGTTTCATTGGATTTCATGTTCTATGCACTCGTACACGAGCGTGACCTATATATCCTATTAAACTTTCCATCTTACAAGATTGGGTTTGAGTTTTTTTAACTGAAGTTAAAACCTGAAATTTCAAAATTATAGGTAAATATACTAAGAATGTATAGACAGCTGGAGTTGTTTCAAGAATACAAGCGAAGGCTGTCTGCTCAGGTTGGATCAAGGCAAGCTCGTCAACTTATAAACCAAGCACTCGTCCTCATCACTGTTGGTGGTAATGACTTTGTCAACAACTACTACTTGGTGCCTTACTCTGCTAGATCTCGCCAATACAAATTGCCTGATTATGTCAAGTTTGTCCTTTCGGAATATCGAAGACTCTTGATGGTATATTTCCTTCTCTCTCTCTCTCTCTCTCTTTCACAATTTTTTATTGCCTTGATCTGCCATGCATGCACTAGCAGTCACAAGAAAGTTGGGAAGGTTTTAAAGGCAGCGGACATTGTTAGTTCGTAAAACATGCAAAAGAGGAACAAAATTTAAGGCTGCACCATGCGCATGTTTCATGTTTGGCCTTTCAAGCAAGCAAACAACATTCAGTTTCTGCTTCAAATTTTGGGTTCTTTACTTCTTAATTACAAACCCTGAGTATTCCTTCGGTCCTTGTTTATACCAGGACAATAGAATCATATCATACGTTACTTGGACTCGAGATTGAGTATTGGATATAGATACGTGTCCCGCATTGATATGTTCAATTTTTTCATATATGTTATATATATCTTTATATCTATGTTTGAATATATATCACATACGAATACTTCAAAGAAAATGAAGACTCAGAGCAACCTAGACAGAATCATAGAATTAATCAAAGAAAAAAAGATAAGAGATGGAATTTTCAAAAAGATAAGGGATATCTGAATTTTGCATGATGATGCAAGTATTAAAGATTTACTAGCAAGTGAAAAAAGGAGTTCCTAATCATCAAGTTTTTCTTCCTTTGTTGAGTAAGTAACCAATAAAATTAATCCAACTCATTCATTTGTGGTTTCTGAACCCCCATTTTCTTCATCATTATTATTGCAGAGGCTATACAAGCTGGGAGCACGCCGGATTCTAGTGACCGGCACTGGACCAATGGGTTGTGTTCCAGCAGAACTGGCTATGCGAGGCACGAACGGCGGCTGCTCGGAAGAACTGCAACGCGCTGCATCTTTGTACAACCCACAACTTGTGCAGATGTTAAATGGACTTAACAGGCAGATTGGCAGTGATGTCTTCATTAGTGCAAATACTCAAAGAATGCATAATGATTTCATTAGTGACCCTCGAGCCTTTGGTACTTTCCTAGCTATCCAAATCTCAACAATCCTTAATTATTTCTGACAAAAGAAAAAAAAAAACATTAAACTAACTTGAATCTTTGTCATGGCTGGAACTTGGAACAGGATTTGTAACATCACAGATAGCCTGTTGTGGGCAAGGACCTTACAATGGACTTGGACTATGCACTCAACTGTCAAATTTATGTCCCAACAGAGCTCTCTATGCATTTTGGGATCCATTCCATCCATCAGAGAAGGCTAACAAATTGATTGTGGAACAAATAATGACTGGCTCTAATGAGTACATGAACCCCATGAATCTCAGCACCATCATGGCCTTGGATTCCAAGATCTGACATCAAACTCTTTCTTTTTTTTCCCCCCTTTTCTTTTCTTTTTTCTTTCCTCTTTTAATTTAGGTTTTTCCTCAATAATGTTCCTTCAACTGTCATAAAATGCTATATTTTCAACTTGTTTGCTTTTGTCTTGATTATGCAATGGAATTCAATGTATTGTTATGATGTTGCAGTTGCACCATGCACTTTATAATGAATTGGCATTAATGCCCTTTAATCTTTATCACAGATTTTTCATTTTTTATATGGACGTGGATATATGACAGCTTCTAATCCAATTTGTAAAGTTAAAAATAAAATTACAATGAGCTAATAATTTTTTTATATTAAAAAAAAACTAATATTTTATTAGTATTTTAATAATAAAAGGTATGGGCTCCGTTAGCTCTTCGGAACCCAATCTCAAATAGGCCTATCTCAATCCCGCTAATTAGGCCGGCCCATTCTGAAAAATAAATGGAGTTCAATGAGCATATATACTTGTACAATATGCTGAAAGAAAATGTTTATATCATTTCATTGATTAATAATAATGGTATTTTTAATTTTATCTTTTTCTATTTCAAATAAAAGTATAGGAATTTATCATTTTTGTTAACTACTAAGTCTTGTTTATAAAGAAACAAAACTTCGAATATCAAAATCGTTGGATACGTCTCTTTCATCTAAGATACATTGCTTTTACCCAAAATCACTACTTAAATGACAATTGAATTAAACCATGGCACTTAGAAAGAAAGATGAATGTTCTTGATTCATGTCAATTTCGCATTTGCTTTCGCATTCATAGATAATTACGTATATGATTGTAAGATCAGTCGATCAAATCAACTTTTCTCGAGCGATATATATATATATATATATATATATATATTTAATTCATTGTAAAGAACAACAATAAGGAAGGTTTGAAGTTATTTTTTTTAAATATCTGTTAGTTAAGAACTAAAATCTTATTTAGCTATATATTATGTAGCACAAAATCTTAAAGCAGTATTGACGTGACAAAAATCGAAACGTGAGATATGACTGAAAATGATAATTAAAATTAAGTAGAGAGTATTACAGAAAATTTGAATAATAAAATTTTATTAAATTACAATAATATATTATCATATATGAATAGACACAAATAATTTTAACATAAATATATAATAAGTAACAATGAATACATAACTTTTATCGAATATAATATAATTTTTATATGATTTTATTAACTTTAGTGGAAAGTAAAATTTTTTAAAATAGAAAAAAATGTAATTACTATATATTTTTTTAATTCCATGAAAGTGACTGAATTTGATTTGATGTAAAAAAAGTTTAAGCTGATTAACGAGTATTTATAGGTTTTAGATAGTTAAAGGGTAACTATAAACATTCGTTAATTGGATTTGAACTTTAAATATGTTTTCAATAACTTTTAATATGATTTTGGTAACTTTTAATATGATTTTAATAACTTGAATATAAATTTGTAACTTTAATATAATTTTGGATAACTCTGTTATAATAATAGTAACTCTTTCTCCTTTCTGCCATTGTCATTTTTGTTCTTTGAGGCTAAAACCATTGGGACCTTATTTGGTTTTGCAACCATTGCTCCCTTTATTTATCAAATGCACTGCTGACGTTTGCAATATGCACAAGTAGTTCCTTGGATTTTCAGTAACACCTTTTTCTTTAATGGTCCAAGTGACTGCTATGCTATATTGTTAAGTACAGAGAAAAACCCAGTAAACTGTCCATGTTGCTTAACAGCTTTTATGAAGAATTTGTATCCAACCTTTTCGATCCGAAGATTTTACTGTTTTATTTCACAAAAAAATATAAATATGAATTTAAGTTTATGTATATTATACTTGATCTTAGTCTCGCTTTTTCCTCTACTTTCTCTCTAATGTCTAAAAGTTTTGATCAAATGGAATGGTATCTGCTGATAACATCATACAAAGATTACAGAGCTTTTTAGCCTTCATTATAGTAGAAAAAGGATTAGAATGTTAGCGCATTTGTAGATTTTTATTTTCTTTGGCCAATTACAACCCCAAGAAAGAGGGAAAGAAGGAAGGATTCAATGTATACCAAAAAGAAACCCAAAGTGTCCTAGAGAAAAGGGTCAAAGGAGATATCATAAAAGCTACCCACCAACATCTATACATTTCTTTTGGGACAGATTTGACCCAACCAACGACTCATGAAGGGGAAAAAAAAATTCAGGCTCACAAAATGTTTGATAAAATTCCTCATAGAAAGAGAGAACTTTAGAATTGTATAATTCAATTATTTGTAGGGGCATGATTGAGGGGATTGCTTATTATGTGATTCTAAAGCATAATCTTGCCATCTTAATTAATTATATGACAAAAAAAGTACCTGTCCTACCCCTGTTGTGCCTTCATGGGCGGTGTTTGGCATCTTAGAAAAAAATAAATAATTAAACAGATTTCCCTTTAAAAAAAAAAAAAAAAAAGGGAAAAAGGTGGTTGGGATTCAATGGATATACTTATTGCCATTATCTGTTCTTGGGTTTTTTTGCCACCTCGTGAACAAAAAAAAAATTATCATTTCCTTAAAAATGGTCATATTCAATCAATTTCTAACTAGTATTGAAATGCACAACATTATTTTCCTTGATTGTTGGTTATGCAACTAATTAATATATATATATATATATATATAAAGATTGGCTAAAATAATAAAAAAAGTTCTTGAAGTTAGTTATTTTGTATAGATAAATATTTATATTTATATTTTTCGTATATCTTTTTCAATATCTTTTTCGTATTTATCTTTGTGGACTCATCTCGTTACGTGATATATAATGAGAGGTTATTAGATTCATATTACTTAAATTTTTTTAATATAATGGTTTGAGTTACATGTAATATACTATTATCAATCATTATTATTATCAATAAATTGATTTTAATAATTAATTGATATTATAGGATCAATAATTAAATCATATTGTTAAGATTAATTAAATAATATTTATATTACTTAAATTTATTCTTAATCCAATTTCTTGAGTTACGTGAAAAAGATATTCAGAATGAATCGATTAATTATAATAATTACAAATTCTATTTATTAAATATAAGAAAATAAATTTTACTATTATAAACATAAAACTCATCGCTTTTTTTTTAATTTATTCTTAATCTAACAACTTGAGTAACATGCAAGTGGCATTAATGATGAATTAATTAATTTTAATTATTATAAATTTTATTTATTAAATTGCTGTGCATGCATATTCTTATTTTTAATGAAAGTCATTTATTTATTAATAATATATGAATCAAATTAATCTTAATTATTAAAATATCTTAATTATGGCAATCCTAAACTCATGAGGAAAATGTTAGATTATTTAAAATATAATTCATGACACATTTTAATAATGCAAGTCAATTTTATTATATAGACATATTTGTATATGAATAAACCCTTAATATAAATCAATATTCAATATAAAATAAAGTGTTATTTACTAAAAATATATTTGAAAACAAAAGAAATATTTATTTTAAAATCCAAATTATTTAAAATTATTTAATATTTTAACCATACAGATAATTCGTGACTTTCACTTATCAAAAAAAGCAGTACTATAATTCTCTCATAATTGCATATTAAATTATCTTGTTTTGTAATTCAATATAACGTATAAAAAAACACAAATAATAACGCATGGGTACAATAATTGATGCCTAACAATTAAAGCTTGAAGTAGCTTGCAAGCAAAAACTTGAATTTGCAAAGAAAGGACAATAATAG
>JBBYHM010000006.1:14784059-14796164 GCA_038381775.1 Adansonia rubrostipa
CCAAGTTTTCTCTTTTTTCTTTTTTTTTTTTCCCCCTCGCTTATCTATTAACTGTTTCAATTGGCTCATTACACAGGATAGGAATCTTCTATATTAGTTTCCTTTTTTTATTTAATTTTTTTTTTAAGAATTAGATATAACCGTATGACACAAATATAATTATAATATAAATATATAAATCGTAATAAAAAAAATATTAAGTTTCTAGTTAGTATTATTATGATCATCTTGTCAATTTAAATTTTAAAATTTAATCCATTTAACTAATGTAATTATTTTTAAAAAATAATATTTAATAAATTTTAGATTTCAATATTAATATATTATTAGAAAGATTTAAATTTGATTTTCGCTGTCAATAATAATAAAGAAATTTCAAAATATGTATGCAAATTTAATTAAATGATATACACAGCAGCAATTATTTAACTTGATAATTGGAGATTGAAATCTTTATAGCCACTATGGGGAGGACCCCAGAAGCTACATCTTACAAGAGAAGAATGATTTTAAACAATCTTTTCATTTGCCTTTTGGCCACTCTTTCCAATAAGTAAAAATTAACACATATAAAAATAATAATAAATACTAATCTACACACGTGAGTAAGAGGAAAATTTTAATGTTATTTTAGACCCAAAAAAATAAAAATAATTACGTTATTTCTCTGGGAAATCGCCAGCAATGCCAAAGCGTTTGTAATATAGGCACAAAATTAAAGAAAAAGGATATTTATTTTGTAATAGGAGTGGAAATCATATGTGTAAAATGGGGATATAGCTTTAACTAGTAGCAAAAATTGGCATCATAATTTCATCATTGACTAGGGAGAAAAGGTAAGACCTGTAGACATTATTAGATTTGACTATTCATATTTTTGTGTATTTTATCATATTATAATTATATTTAAAATATTTTATATTTGTATAAAATTTGATACATTAATTATTCGGATTATATAAAACTTAAAAATTTATTTGTTTTGTTTTGTGCTTTTTTTAATTAATTTATACATATAGTATTTATGTAATCGTTCTAAAATTGTTAAGTCTAGACATTATATATATTATATGATGATGTAATATGAATATGATATAAAAATAATTAAAATATAATATGATATGAATATGTAAATATATAAAATTTTATGTAATATGAATTATAATTGTATTAAAATTTATGTAAATATGTTATATTTTAAACCTAATTTATATAGCTTTAACTATAGAAAAAAATTGGCATCATCATTTCATCATTGACTAAAGAGAAAAAAAAAGTTAATATGGCTATATAATGAAAATATAATAAAAAATAATTAAAATATAATACAATAAAAATACATAAATTTATAAAAATTATAATAATATAAATTATTAATAAATTTAAAATTTTTATAAATATATAATATTTTTGAACTAATTTTAATTATAAAATAAAAAATACGTAAATTATCTATCTAAGAAAAATAAAGTTTTATTCAAAGTTATGATTGTGAGAAGGAACATGGGTTTTGCCCATTTCATTAAGGACGGCAAGGAATGAATGACAACGGAAAAGGACCTGTCATAGTTAGGTGAAAAATATAATGCATATTGACCTACCGATGTTTACCCTATGTAATTAGATTTAATAATTTATATATTTATGATATAATTATATATTTTATAATATTATAATTATATTTATATTAATTTTAATATATTAATATTTTAAATTATATAATTTTTAAATTATATATTTATATTATATTATATTTTGATAATTATATATATTATTTTTATATAATTATATTTAAAATTATCAAATTTATATATAATTATTATATGCGAAGAAACAAGTTTTTTTTGTGCAACATATTTTCCTTTGGCCTTTTCTTTCACATCACGGAGTCTATTGCCTAGATATCAATGGGATTTTTCTTAATATATATATATATTTATTTTAAGAAAAAAAATGGGTTCATAGAGATGTTAAATTTTAAATAATTTTAAATGGTGAAAAGTTAAAGATTCGGTACAAATTAAATAATTAAATCTTTAATAATATTTTATACTTAATAAAATATTAAACTTTAAATTTCAATAATTAAAATTTAAAAATCATTTCGAGCGAGCTCAAAATATTCATGGTTAGACTCAATTTCATCCAATTGAGTCGCGGGCGACTAGGCCTACGTGACATGATTGGACATGCTCCACTTGCACTACACCCCCAGTCGAGGTCCCAATCGTGCCTGCCTAACCTGGGAAGGACTAGTGAGTCCACCGCACTGGACCCTTTCATGTTTGCCCCTATTTTTTAATTTTTTTTCTTCCTTAGATTAAAATTTCAATCTTTGTGCATGTAATTGATTTTGTTCTCATTTTTACCCTCTAATCCATAGTGTAAAAGACCAAAATACTTTTAATAAAAATATAAAAAAAAAATTAAAAATTTACATTAGTTTTTATTTTAAAAGTTATATTCTTGTAAAATAATATTAAATATTTTTTAAATTCATAAACATGTCTAATAAAAATATATTAATATAATTTATCTTAACATTGTTAATTTAATATTTTTAATTATTACTTTCTCCTTCTCTTCTCATAACAATGCATTGCACTGCGCTACACCGTCATCGTTATTTTTTGCTAAGCATATTTTGTCTCACAAGAGCTTTCAATCTTACTTAGACTATCAATTTTATCGTCGTCACTGTTTTTATCATTTTTGATGATTTCAAATACATACAATTTTAATTTATAAGAAAGAGTTCTATTCAATAAATTTCAAAATATGGTCTTGAGAATAATGTTTTAAAACTCTTTGTATATAGAAAAAAAATGATTAATTTACGTAACCAAAGTCTAACTAATTATAATAATATGAAGGATGCAAGATGGAGAATTATTAAATTTTTGACATGAGAAAAAGAAAGGAAGGGAACATTGGAGAGAGTTTCCCAATGTGAAAGACAGGAGAGGAAGAGGGAAGGCAATCATATGAACAATCATAAGCAACTTCTCTTGGAGGATAATCACATGTTGGTTTTATTCTAATAAGTTTGTAAGTCATAGTATATTAATATTGAAAAGGATCTAAAACTTTTAAGGCTTAAATTAATTGATTTATATAATTATTTTTAAAATATAATATCTAATAAATTTAGGATTTAAATCTCAATAATCCTTAAGTACACTCTAGCAAATATATATATTTAATTATTTTAATAACCACTTTAATTAGAGTTTTTCATATCAAAATGGAAGAGTTTAAATTGGCATGTAATTTATGAAAATGTTAGTGTCAAGTAACATTGATTAAGATGATATTGAAAGGAAAAAAATCGTAATTAATACTTAGTCACCTTTTGAATTTAATGAAAATAATGCATTAAATACAAAAAGTTTTTTTTTTTAAATAATATTTTCAATTAATACAAGAACCAATGTTTCTTAACTCCAATCTCACTAAATAAAGTTTTATTCAAAGTTATGATTGTGAGAAGGAACATGGGTTTTGCCCATTTCATTAAGGACGGCAAGGAATGAATGACAACGGAAAAGGACCTGTCATAGTTAGGTGAAAAATATAATGCATATTGACCTACCGATGTTTACCCTATGTAATTAGATTTAATAATTTATATATTTATGATATAATTATATATTTTATAATATTATAATTATATTTATATTAATTTTAATATATTAATATTTTAAATTATATAATTTTTAAATTATATATTTATATTATATTATATTTTGATAATTATATATATTATTTTTATATAATTATATTTAAAATTATCAAATTTATATATAATTATTATATGCGAAGAAACAAGTTTTTTTTGTGCAACATATTTTCCTTTGGCCTTTTCTTTCACATCACGGAGTCTATTGCCTAGATATCAATGGGATTTTTCTTAATATATATATATATTTATTTTAAGAAAAAAAATGGGTTCATAGAGATGTTAAATTTTAAATAATTTTAAATGGTGAAAAGTTAAAGATTCGGTACAAATTAAATAATTAAATCTTTAATAATATTTTATACTTAATAAAATATTAAACTTTAAATTTCAATAATTAAAATTTAAAAATCATTTCGAGCGAGCTCAAAATATTCATGGTTAGACTCAATTTCATCCAATTGAGTCGCGGGCGACTAGGCCTACGTGACATGATTGGACATGCTCCACTTGCACTACACCCCCAGTCGAGGTCCCAATCGTGCCTGCCTAACCTGGGAAGGACTAGTGAGTCCACCGCACTGGACCCTTTCATGTTTGCCCCTATTTTTTAATTTTTTTTCTTCCTTAGATTAAAATTTCAATCTTTGTGCATGTAATTGATTTTGTTCTCATTTTTACCCTCTAATCCATAGTGTAAAAGACCAAAATACTTTTAATAAAAATATAAAAAAAAAATTAAAAATTTACATTAGTTTTTATTTTAAAAGTTATATTCTTGTAAAATAATATTAAATATTTTTTAAATTCATAAACATGTCTAATAAAAATATATTAATATAATTTATCTTAACATTGTTAATTTAATATTTTTAATTATTACTTTCTCCTTCTCTTCTCATAACAATGCATTGCACTGCGCTACACCGTCATCGTTATTTTTTGCTAAGCATATTTTGTCTCACAAGAGCTTTCAATCTTACTTAGACTATCAATTTTATCGTCGTCACTGTTTTTATCATTTTTGATGATTTCAAATACATACAATTTTAATTTATAAGAAAGAGTTCTATTCAATAAATTTCAAAATATGGTCTTGAGAATAATGTTTTAAAACTCTTTGTATATAGAAAAAAAATGATTAATTTACGTAACCAAAGTCTAACTAATTATAATAATATGAAGGATGCAAGATGGAGAATTATTAAATTTTTGACATGAGAAAAAGAAAGGAAGGGAACATTGGAGAGAGTTTCCCAATGTGAAAGACAGGAGAGGAAGAGGGAAGGCAATCATATGAACAATCATAAGCAACTTCTCTTGGAGGATAATCACATGTTGGTTTTATTCTAATAAGTTTGTAAGTCATAGTATATTAATATTGAAAAGGATCTAAAACTTTTAAGGCTTAAATTAATTGATTTATATAATTATTTTTAAAATATAATATCTAATAAATTTAGGATTTAAATCTCAATAATCCTTAAGTACACTCTAGCAAATATATATATTTAATTATTTTAATAACCACTTTAATTAGAGTTTTTCATATCAAAATGGAAGAGTTTAAATTGGCATGTAATTTATGAAAATGTTAGTGTCAAGTAACATTGATTAAGATGATATTGAAAGGAAAAAAATCGTAATTAATACTTAGTCACCTTTTGAATTTAATGAAAATAATGCATTAAATACAAAAAGTTTTTTTTTTTAAATAATATTTTCAATTAATACAAGAACCAATGTTTCTTAACTCCAATCTCACTAAATAAAAAGTGCTTAGTCTAGAAATCTATGATCTATCCCTGCATTTTAGTAAGAATACCAACAAGTTAAGTCATTAGTTTAGCACGTAGAAACCCTTTTCTATTGTAAACAACTTGATGACTTAAAAATGCAATTTTTTTTTTCTAGGATTTAAAATCATCACCAAGATTACAAATAAAAAATAATTATTAGGAAAATATTAATACCTCGTTAAGGTGATATTTATATAAAAAAAATATTAATAAATGACTGATAATATTGATTAAAATGATATTTAAATTAAAAAGTTCAGTAAAAATAATGTATTAAATTAAAAAAATAATAATTTAAAAATTTTAAGTATTAAACAGACTCTCGTAAAATAAAATATACAATTGATGTATAATTTTATGAAAATTAAATAAAAATAATATATTAAATACAAATTTTTTTAAAACAGTAATTTAAAAGTCCTTTAACAAATATTTTTTAGGTAGTATCTAATTCTTAAATTGTTTTTTAAATGGAAAAAAGTGAACAGAGAAAATGAAGAAAGAGAAAAACTGAAAATTGGTTGGCTAAAAGCCTGGGAGTGCACTGAAATCCATAAGGAAAATAATGAGGAAAAGAAAAAGGAAAAAATCCTGCAAGAAAGACTTAAAAAATATGATAGAGAGACTTTCCAGTTTTAACTTTTCTCGAAGCACTAAAAGCTTATAATGCAAAGAGATGATAATGCTTTGTCGGCCATTTCTCTTTCTTTCTACATGTCCTTCGCATCAAATACCAAGCAAAGGTCATTCTGTTGCATAGACTATTTGAAAAAAAACACTTGGCTTTTCTTGGTTTTTCTTTTAGCATAATCATACAAAAACAAAGAACAGCAGTTTTAGTTTAATTGAAGTTTTGAGTCTTCCATAGAAAAACAGTTCTTTTTTAATTCACCCCAGTTCATATTTTCATTCAAAGTTTGAGCCCCGGAGATTTCCTTCTATACTATTTTCTGGGAAACTGAGAAAATTTTACCAGAAGCAGCCAGTTGTCTAGAAAGTGTTCTACTTGGAACCCTATAGAGGTATGTCAAAGCCTTTCTTTTCGTTGTTCTGTAGTTTAAGTTTTGCAGTTGATTACTGTTTATTTGATGCTTTTGATTATATTAGTCTTATATGTTATAATTTATATACCTTTTATATATATATATATATATTATTGATTGTTTGAAACTCTCCTTTTAACTTCAGGTTGGGTTTTCTGGGAACTTGATGATCATGGAAGTAGATTGATAGCTGGGGTTTGGTTTGAGTCATTTCAGCCTTAGACTTTCTGTTATTAATGTGAGTGCATCCTTTGGATATGGGGAGATCATCATTATGTAGACTATTCACTGTTTTCATTCTTATTCAAGTCCTTTTGGTTCATCAATCCGAAGGGCTCAACTCTGAGGGTCAATATCTTCTTGATATTAAGAGTAATCTTGTTGACAAGTTTAATCATCTGGGTAATTGGAACCCCAATTATCCAACTCCTTGTGGATGGAAAGGTGTAAATTGCACCACTATTGATAATTACAACCCTGTTGTCCGGTCTCTTAATTTGAGTTCAATGAACCTTTCTGGTTTTTTGTCTCCAAGCATTGGTGGATTGATTCATTTGACTGCCCTTGATCTTTCTTCCAATGGGTTGTCTCGGAACATTCCTAAAGAGATTGGAAATTGTTCAAGTTTGAAGGTTCTCAATCTCAATGACAATCAATTTGAAGCTCAAATTCCCAAAGAACTAGGCAGCCTCTCTCGTTTGACAACTCTAAACATATTCAACAACAGATTATCAGGGCCTTTCCCTGACGAGATTGGAAATCTTTCTTCTTTGTCACAATTGTTTGCATATAGCAACAATATCAGTGGATCCTTGCCGAGTTCTATTGGGAACCTCAAGAGGCTAACAAGTTTTCGAGCAGGGCAGAATTTACTGACAGGGGGTTTACCTTCGGAATTGGGTTCATGTGAGCGCTTGGAGTATCTTGGTCTTGCACAAAATGCATTGACCGGGGCGATACCAAAAGAGATCGGAAAGCTGAAGAGCTTGAGAGAGTTGATCCTTTGGGAGAATCAGCTTTCTGGGCTAATCCCTGAGGAGCTTAACAATTGTACAAATTTGAGTACTCTTGCTTTGTATGATAACAAGCTTGTTGGAAGGGTGCCCAAAGAGCTTGGGAGCCTTATAAATCTCAAGAAGTTGTACCTTTACAGAAACCAATTGAATGGAACAATCCCAAGGGAGATTGGGAATCTTTCATTTGCAGAACAAATTGATTTTTCTGAGAATACGTTGAGTGGGGAGATACCAGTTGAGTTGAGTAAGATTAAAGGGTTGCGTCTGCTTTATCTTTTTGAGAACAAGCTAACAGGTGTTATTCCTGTTGAGCTCACCACTTTGAAGAATTTGTCAAGGCTTGATCTCTCCATAAATTCTCTCACTGGTCCAATTCCAATGGGGTTCCAATATTTAACAGAATTGATCATGTTTCAGCTCTTTGACAATTCACTGAGTGGTAGCATTCCTCAAAAACTTGGGGCTTGGAGCTCACTTTGGGTACTTGATTTATCAGACAACCAACTAATGGGGAGGATCCCTCGTAATCTTTGCAGAAACTCTAACCTGATCTTTTTGAACCTTGGGTTAAACAAGCTTACTGGAGACATACCACCTGATGTTACAAACTGCAAGTCGCTGGTTCAACTTCTTTTAGCTGGAAACAGCCTCACAGGAAGTTTTCCATCCTATCTTTGCAAATTGGTGAATCTGTCAGCGGTTGATCTGGGCCAGAACAAGTTCAGTGGGCCAATTCCTCCGGAGATTGGAAACTGCAGAAGCTTGCAAAGGCTACATCTTCCGTTTAACTACTTTACATCAGAGTTGCCAAGAGAGATCGGTAATCTTTCCCAGTTGGCAATCTTTAACATCTCATCAAACTCTCTCAGTGGAAGGATACCACCAGAGATTTTTAAATGCCAAAAGCTTCAACGACTTGATCTCAGCCGGAATAGATTTGTCGGAAATTTACCTGCTGAGGTGGGAACACTTTCCCAGCTGGAGCTTCTGAAGCTTTCAGACAATAATCTGTCAGGGACAATACCTCCAGCGTTGGGGAATCTCTTGCGTTTGACTGAGTTGCAAATGGGGGGTAATTCATTCTCTGGTAACATACCGGCTGAGTTAGGTGCCCTCTCCAGCCTGCAGATTGCATTGAATCTCAGCTATAACAATCTCTCTGGTGCAATCCCTTCTGAGCTAGGGAATACAGTTTTACTGGTAAACCTTGTGCTTAACAACAATCATTTGACTGGTGAAATCCCAAGTTCTTTTGCGAATCTGTCAAGCTTACTTGAATGCAACTTTTCCTATAATGACTTAACGGGGCCTATTCCTTCTCTGCCACGTCTCGAGAACATGGCCATCAGCAGCTTTATTGAGAACAAAGGTCTCTGCGGCGGACCTCTTGGTGGTTGCAATCCAACACCATCTTCATCATCTCTTCAGCCGGATACCAAAGATAAAGGTACCCAGCTCGGTAAGGTTGTGGCCATAGTTGCAGCAGCCATTGGTGGAGTTTCATTAATTTTAATAGTAGTTATTATATATTTCATTAGACGTCCGGTTGAAATAGTTGCTCCTTTGCAAGAAAAACCTTTTACTGCTCGAGTTTCGGACATTTATTTTTCCCCGAAGGAAGGGTTCACTTTCCAAGACTTGCTTGATGCCACTGACAATTTTGATGAGAGCTTTATTGTTGGTAGGGGAGCATGTGGAACTGTATATAAAGCTGTCTTACCAAGTGGCCATGTCATTGCTGTTAAGAAGCTTGCATCCAACAGGGAGGGCAATAACAATGTCGACAACAGCTTCCGCGCTGAAATTCTAACCTTGGGGAATATCAGGCACCGGAATATCGTGAAGCTCTATGGCTTCTGCTACCACCAAGGTTCCAATCTTCTTCTTTATGAGTACATGTCAAGAGGCAGTTTGGGAGAGCTGCTTCATGGAGCATCTTGCAATCTTGATTGGCGGACAAGGTTCCTGATTGCCTTGGGGGCTGCTCAAGGTCTTGCTTATTTGCATCATTATTGCAAGCCTAGAATTTTTCACCGTGATATAAAGTCCAATAACATATTGCTTGATGAAAAGTTTGAAGCTCATGTCGGTGACTTCGGATTAGCAAAAGTCATTGACATGCCACAATCCAAGTCAATGTCTGCAATTGCAGGTTCTTATGGCTACATTGCTCCAGGTCAGTTATCTCTTTCGAGCTAGCTTTTCAGTTTTCAAATTATCTGTTTGATGTTTAAAATTTATGTTTCGTCGTGGGCTATAATCATGTATGGTAATTAAGCTTTTTGCTGATGAGAATGATCATTTACATGCAGAATATGCATATACCATGAAAGTGACAGAAAAATGTGACATCTATAGCTATGGAGTCGTCCTATTGGAGTTGCTGACTGGCAGAACACCGGTTCAACCTCTCGACCAAGGTGGTGATCTCGTAACATGGGTGAGAAATTACATTAAAGATCATCAGTCATTGTCACCTGGAATACTCGATGCTCGATTGAATCAACAAGATGAGACTGCTGTTTCTCATATGATAACAGTCTTGAAAATTGCTCTGATATGCACCAGCATGTCTCCTGCCGACAGACCAACGATGCCAGAAGTTGTTTCGATGCTTATCGAGTCCAACAGGCACGAAAGCCACTTCGATACCTCCCCTAGTCATGACACTGATTGACTTGGAAGAATGAATCTGTTATATATTGTATAATTTTGATTAACCAGGAAAAATTTTTAAAGTTCTACGTGTAGAAAATGTAGCAAGACCTATCCTGTAAATTCCATCATAGAACATCATTGCTATTATTATTGGAGTCATATCTCAGTTTGCCTACAATATTTTGTTTACTTTCATTCCTTTTCAGCAGTAATGTGACCGGTAATTTTACAAGAACATTGAAGCAGATGCATGGCAAGGTCACGAACTTGCAATATTTATATTTATTTCAAAATAAGGAAATTTACAAAGTATTTTTTATTCAAATTCAATGCTGAGTTTGGAAGAAGCTTTCTCCTCTGACCTTACCCTTTTATCCTCTTCTCTCACAAATCAAAACCTCAAAAGTAGGAGATTGATCTATCCTTAATTAGACTATTAAAAGTTCATAAAAAAAATTAGAGCTTTTTCTTGCAAAAATTAGTTTTTTTTTTTTTTTATAATTATTTTGGAAGAAGGAGACTCAAATTAACTCTTTGAGTAGAGAAACATAGATGTCTTATTTTTTTTTTGGTGTAAAAAAGAATGCAACTTAAGAATTGGAGAAAACTATATCGGAGGTATTAAGATTTGAATCCCAAACCTATTAAATGTCAAAGATGATTATGCGAACCAATTGGATCTTAACAAAATTGGTTAAGAAATTTGATAAAAATAAAAATCCCCTAAAAGAAATTGATTAAAAAAAGGAACATAACTTGAAATTTTGATTATAGTTCATAACAAATATTAGCAATAATGTTTTTTTTTTTTTTTAAAGAAAATGTATTCTTAAAGGAGGTCAACTTACCATCTTACAATGAGGCATGCCACCTTCACCAACCCACCTTGGTACCATCCATTTATTTCCTAATTTCAATATATTGATAAGCACTCAGTAGCAATAGGAAGCAACCTATGCTATGTAAGGCATTAAATAATGCTTTATACATTTAAATTTATAGCCACAAATAGTTGGCTCACCACATGGTATCCCACCAGAATTATCAAAGTTTTTTTTTGTTTATTTTCTTTTTTTTTTTTCCAATTTTAAAGATAATGTGAATTGATTCCTTGTATTTTTTTTTAGTTATTATGAAAATTTTTGATGTTTTAGTTAAATTTGACAGATAATTTTTAGGGCATTTTTTAAAGTTAATATATTATTTATAGCAATAATAATACATTAAGCGTAATAATTAATAATTTTATTCATTATTTTTAATATATAGGATGAATATATTATTATATATAGTAATTAAACCGATTGTAATAATCAATATATCTTGCAATTGGGTTTAGAAATTAAATCTTACCATATGTTTTAGTCAAATAAAAAATGACTAATTACTTCATTTTTTGGGCTAATTTTGCCAATAAATTGTGTAAAAGAGCTAAAAAAAAATTGCGTTGGAGTGTCCATCGATGTTGGACCAATCTTAAATTGATGCAAAAATGAGTTTTCCAAAGAAACTTAGCTCAGCCCACAGAAAGGAAATGATTAGAGATATTAACTTCCATTTCTTTTAAATTCCAAATATTATTTTTTTTACTAAATAATTTTTTTAAGTTCAAAATTTAATATTTTTTGAATAAATTTTAATTTTAATTTGATAGTTTATGTGTTTTTATTATATTTATATTTTTTGTTATAATTATATTTAAATTATTATATATTTTTTAAAATATTAATATTTTAATAATTTAAATTATATAAATTTTAATAATTTATATATCCGTTTATATTTATATTAACTTTTTTTTTGCATAATATTATATTTAATTTGGTAAAATTTTATGGGATAAAAAATTATCAAATTCTTGACCAAAAGAAAAAAGCTAGATATATGCCAGGACTTAGCAAGTTTGATCC
>JBBYHM010000006.1:14796264-14807040 GCA_038381775.1 Adansonia rubrostipa
TATGGGATAAAAAATTATCAAATTCTTGACCAAAAGAAAAAAGCTAGATATATGCCAGGACTTAGCAAGTTTGATCCGATGAAGCATTAATATTATTTTTGTGATTAGAATTGATCTGAACTATTAATTAATTAAAATAATATTTTTATTTAAATTTAATTATAAAAATATAAATATAAATATTAAAATATATAAATATTAAAATTAAATTAAATTAAATTAAATTAAATATTAAAATTTTCGGCTCGTAAAACCTAGAACTTTACCCAGCAAGCTGTCTAAGACAGCAAAAGTCAAAAAAGATAATCTCTTAACAGATCTCAAAACCAGATACGTGTCAGCAACAAACCGAATCTTCGTTCTTTCCCTGTATCACCAAACGGCTTAATCTGTCCGCTACACGTACAAATCAACGGCTCCGATTTTTTCTCTTTGCATTATATAAACTCTCTGATAATAGTTTTCAGAAAAATAGGGGAAAAAAAATGAAGAAGAAAGCTCCATAAGGGGGTAGCGTTTGATCGAGTGCATTTTATTCTACGTCGCAATTCATTTTCAGCCGCTTGATCTGATAAATTTCGGAACTTTTTTTTTTATTTCTTTTGTCTTTGATGATTGAATTTTGTTGAGGGAGATCGAGATGCTGTCGTTGCAAAACGGAGTGGGGAACTCTAGGGCTTCTCCGTATGGAGGCGGAGTCATCGATCGTACTGATGTTACCTCCGACGCTGCGGCGGTGGCTGCTGGAAAAGCCGCCATTTATGCGGTGAAACAGGAGCCGGCTTCTTCGCTCGGTATTGTGCCTCATAAAGGACATGATTCACATGAAGGTAGCTTATTCATTGTTTTTTTTATCAATATTCTTTCCAAATTATCCTTTTTTCATAATTTTTGGAGTTTCAGTATTCTTTTGTCCTATGTTTAAAGGCGCACAATTTTAGATTATAACAGTATTTTTATTTTTCTTTCTAAAACGTTTTTGGAATTTTGGTCATAAAGTTTTATTTAATTGTAATGTATCTTCAGTTAGATCTGCCTTTTTGTAAAAAAAAAATAATTCCTGACTGACGCATAATTTAGACTTTTAGGTTTTTTTTTTTTTTTTTTGTATCATCGATATTCTTTTTTTATAATTCTTAAAAATTGGAAGAAGAAAACCACTAGATGCTTTTTTGAAGAATTTATTATATACGTTTTTACTGTAATTTCTACTTTAAGATGTTAAACTGATTGAAATTTTGATCTGTGTAATGTTTTTTTTTACCTTTAATTGCTGGTATGGCGGTTGATTGGCTTTTGATGCAGTTGATGAAGATTTGCACTTGGCTCTAGCTCATCAAATGTATAAATCTGGAAACTACAAACAAGCGTTGGATCATAGCAATGCTGTGTATGACCAAAACCCGCTTCGTACTGATAATCTTCTTCTTTTGGGTGCTATTTATTATCAGGTTAAAGAATTGCCTTTTTTTTTGGTCTACTTTTCTATGGGATCATGATTTTGTAGTTTTATAATCCTATTATATGTGTCTCAGTTGCATGATTATGATATGTGCATTACCAAAAATGAAGAAGCCCTTCGAATTGAGCCTCGTTTCGCCGAGTGTTATGGAAACATGGCAAATGCTTGGAAGGTACTTGTTAATCTTTATATCGTTTTCAAGCTAAATTAAAAAATGAATTTTAAAAGATACGAGTCTTTGAATAACTGATGAAGGTGTATTTTTTTCCCTAATATGTAGGAAAAAGGCGATATAGATGTTGCCATTCGGTACTATATGATTGCAATTGAGGTTTGTGATGGTTATAGAACTTCTATTTTGTTAAAAAGTTTTGTCTTCCTCCTTTGCTAATGAAATCTTTTGTTAGTTTGCTGATCTTTGTTTGAACTTATATTGGTGCAGCTTCGTCCTAACTTTGCTGATGCATGGTCAAATTTAGCTAGTGCTTACATGCGAAAAGGAAGATTTAATGAGGCTGCACAGTGTTGCCGTCAGGCGCTGCAAATAAATCCTCTTTTGGTATATTTTAATCTGGTCATATGTTATTATAATCTAGTTAAATTTTCTAAACTTCTAATTCAACAGGAAGTCCTACATTTCAAGTTCTATTTTTTTTTTTTGTTCATTTGTTTTCTTAAAAAATAAGTGAGGCACAGCATTTAAGGTTTTATAAGATTTTTTGACCGATATCATTTAATTTTCCTACAGGTTGACGCTCATAGTAACCTTGGAAATCTAATGAAGGCGCAAGGGTTGATGCAAGAAGTAAGTGTCAAGAAATTAAATGTTTCCATTGTTTGATAACTACCACATAAGTAGTAGCAGAGATGTGAATTCTTGGGCTGAATTATGTCAAATGACGTAATTCATGCCTTTGGCTACTACAATGTTGAACACGTGCAATTAGAATTTTGGTTGGACCTTATTCTATCAATCTTTTGGAGGAAGTGGATGGCTGGATGATTAACCTGGCCTAGATTCTTACCATCCTACCTGAACAGAATGTGAGGGGAAAACAATCTTCCAATGTCTAGATTTTCTAGTGTGTGTCTTTATCTGGTAAGTTATTGATGGAAGTAATTCATGTGCAAAACTGTGTCTCGATATCACAGTTCAATACAGATGTCAAGTTGTTATCTACAGGCCAGGGGCTGAGATGATGGTTGCTCTTGTTGTAATTTCCAACTGCAAAGACTCGAAATTGTCAGAATCTAACGTTTTGTGCAGGCATACAGTTGCTATCTTGAGGCTCTACGGATACAGCCAACTTTTGCTATTGCATGGTCAAATCTTGCGGGTCTTTTCATGGATTTGGGTGACTTGAATCGAGCCCTTCAGTATTACAAGGTATGCAATCTTGTTTCTATCTTCCTTTTTTTTTTTTTTGCTGTTTTTATCTTGCTCGAATGCTTTAATTTTCATTGTCTTGTTTTCACATAT
This sequence comes from Adansonia rubrostipa, assembly GCA_038381775.1. Taxonomy (NCBI): domain Eukaryota; kingdom Viridiplantae; phylum Streptophyta; class Magnoliopsida; order Malvales; family Malvaceae; genus Adansonia; species Adansonia rubrostipa. Next base: position 14,799,207 of record JBBYHM010000006.1, read on the forward strand.
CAAATCTTCATGTGCTGATTCTTTTTTAATAATTTCTGTGAGATACAATCTACTATTTTCTGCCCCTTTGAATTTAGTTCTAAAAACTATTTTATATGCTGTTATACTGATTTACTTTTGTAAGTTCCAAATGACAGGAAGCTGTTAAACTCAAACCCACATTTCCTGATGTCTATTTAAATCTTGGGAATATTTATAAGGTAAGCCATCTTGTCTATTGGGTTGCTGCAAGTGCCTGGACGGGTCTTTCTGTGTCAGAGAAAAACAAGATATCTGTTTTGCTTTTTCCAGGCTTTGGCAATGCCTCAGGAAGCTGTTGTTTGTTATCAGCGTGCTGTTCAGACTCGGCCAAACAATCCAATAGCTTTGGGTAAGTGCATTGCATCACAACGATCCACTATATTTTCTCTTTGATTGCAGATATATATATTATTTCTGCTGTTGTGTTTTAGGTAAAGGACTAAAGGCAACAAGACTTGTTAGATTTTTATTTGAAACTATTATTTGTTTTGTGCAGTAGTTTCCCTTCTTTTTTAATTTCTTATTTTCTCTTTCTTTTATATTAACATCAAAGTGAGTCTATGTTCGGAACTTGCGGTCCCAGCCAACATGATAAAGTGTGATTTGTGAACCTTAATGTGACTAGATACTTGTCTGAGTATTTTTGTGCTTTGGGCTATTTGAATTTTATTAATATGTTATAGATAGTCATGTTAATTAATTTTATTGAGTACCAAGTTATGTGACTGTATGGTGCAGGGAATCTGGCTAGTACATACTATGAGCGAGGTCAGCTGGATCTGGCAATTCTCCATTATAAGCAAGCTATTGCCTGTGATCAAAGATTTGTGGAAGCTTACAATAATTTGGTTGGCTTTCTCAATTTGTATCAGATTGTGAACGTTATAGTTAATTCTATGCTTTTACTTTTTAAGGTGTGGCTAATTCAAACTTGCTTTTAATCATTGACTTGAAGGGAAATGCATTGAAAGATGTTGGTCGTGTTGACGAGGCAATTCAATGCTATAATGTAGGTTTTTCTAGTCATCTAGGTTTTATTTTCTCATTTACTGTTATTGATCGTGAACTTACCATTTTTCTTTGCTGGGTGAAGCAATGTCTCACATTGCAACCCAACCATCCTCAAGCACTTACCAACCTTGGGAACATATATATGGAATGGTATGCTATCCTCCCATTCTAGATGTCTGGATGTGATGAGTTTTTAGTGAATGTTATTCTTACAAGATGTTTTGGAATTTGCAGGAACATGGTAGCTGCTGCTGCTTCTTACTATAAGGCTACATTGGCTGTCACAAGAGGGTTGTCTGCTCCATTCAATAACCTTGCAGTAATATATAAGCAACAGGTTGTTCTTTGGTGTTCGATTTTCTGTGTTTGCATTTTGATACTAAATGGATGTTAAAAGTTGCCCTCTTTTTTTGCCTCTATTGTTTATGGAGTATTTTATTTCAATTGTAGGGAAATTACATGGAAGCTATATCTTGTTACAATGAGGTTTTGCGGATTGATCCCTCGGCAGCTGATGGGCTTGTAAATAGGGGTAACACTTACAAGGAGATTGGTAGAGTGAGTGAAGCAATCCAAGAATATATTCATGCTATTAATATCAGGCCAAATATGGCTGAAGCCCATGCGAATCTGGCTTCTGCTTACAAGGATAGGTAATTTTCTTTGTTTTCCCATCATTTCTTTTAATGTTAACATTCCCTGGTAAGAGCATCCATTGTTGTCCAGAGTTGTTGTTAGGATCACTAGCATCTTTTATGGAGCATTAATTTGGAGAAAAGGGAGTTTGTTTCTCTTATTTAAAATGATGTTTTCCTTTGGAAATTTTTTTTGGGCTAGTAGCGATATCTTTGACCTCTCTGTACCTTGCCCTTTGCTAATGATTTCTTATTGGTCTAGGTTGTTATTCTTCGTTTTGTGGAGATATTTCTTCATTTTAATTTGCTGCATTCCCTGCACTAAGTGTCAAATAGCAATATGATTTACTTCAATATGAATCATCATCTTGTATGGTGACTTGCACTTTTGAATTTGATTAAGATTTACAGCTCAAAAAAGAAAAGAAAAATGGGGAGCTGATTTTCATCCAAAATGAGGAAAACAAATTTGATGCATCCTACTCTTGTCATTTAAATTTTATTTATGACGTATGTAGGATTTGTTCTATTTGGTTGAAGAAAATGCATTTTTTTACTAAGAAATTGGTTATTCTGAGTTGTGTTTACTTGTAAATTGTAATACAGTGGACATGTAGAGGCTGCTATCAAAAGCTATAAGCAGGCATTGCTCCTTCGACCAGATTTTCCTGAAGCTACTTGTAACCTCCTACATACATTACAGGTATTATGGCTTGAATTTTAGTGTGGTATGGATTTGATATCTGGGCAAAAAATAGATTTACATGCACCAGATATCATGTTGTGCATTAGTAAGAAGCATTTGATTATCTTGAAGGCATTCTATCTTTTGTAGTTGATTCTAACTGTATACTCCTAATTCTAAGAGTAATGACTGATTGAGTGTACTAAGGCCGAGATTATATAGCTTGCTTCTTCGATTATCTTGTGCGATTTACTTCTGAGAAAATTGTTTTTACTTAACAGTAGCTTGGTGGATGAACTGGCTTTTTGTAGAGAAACATATTGATGTGGAATCTACTAATCTAATTTGATTTTATATGTTTAGTGTGTCTGCAGCTGGGAGGGTCGTGATAAAATGTTTACTGAAGTTGAAGGCATTATCCGAAGGCAGATTAATGTGAGTATCAATATGCATGCATTTTTTTCCCTTTTCCTGGTAATTTATGTTATTTCGTTTCTATCATTTTTAAGACTGGCAACTAGTTCCATTAGTATTTTCTTTTTCAATGCACTTAACCACAAAAATTCCTTTTTCAGATGTCAGTTCTTCCTAGTGTGCAACCTTTCCATGCTATAGCGTATCCCATTGATCCAATGCTTGCACTTGATATAAGGTATAAATTTCTTTTCATAGCACCAGATGTCATTTAACTGTGGTGAACTAGATTTTTTCAGTAACATTTCTTCCCTTATACTGCAGCTGTAAATATGCTGCTCATTGCTCTTTGATTGCATCTCGTTTTGCTCTTCCTCCTTTCAACCATCCTGCTCCAATTCCTATCAAGCGCAATGGTGGAAATGAGAGGCTTAAGGTTGGTTATGTGAGCAGTGACTTCGGGAATCATCCCTTGTCACACCTCATGGGATCGGTATTTGGGATGCACAACGGAGAGAATATAGAGGTTTTTCTTTTTTTTTTTTGGGTTAATCTTATTATGCTAGAATTCTCTGGGCATGATTAAACATAAAAACATGGTGTTTGCAGGTATTTTGCTATGCATTGAGTCAAAATGATGGCACTGAATGGAGACAGCGTATCCAGTCTGAAGCTGAGCATTTTATAGATGTCTCTGTCATGTCATCAGATTTGATTGCCAAAATGATTAACAAGGATGGAATACAGATCCTTATCAACCTAAATGGTTACACCAAGGTATCTATATGATAATTTTCTCATCCTTTGGGGAACCTAATTTTATTTTCAGAGGCTTGCTACATTGATTGATGTAATACTATAATATGATTATTAAAAATGAATCTAAGTTCTTTTCTTTGAATTTCTCTAATGGTCCTAGTTTATGTAATATATGGTGACGAAAAATCTGTTATATTTTTTTCTGACTTACCAACTTTATGAAATTTTAATATGAAATAATTGCCCTGCTCAATAATACAGGGGGCAAGGAATGAAATTTTTGCTATGCAGCCAGCACCTATACAGGTTTCATATATGGGATTCCCTGGGACTACTGGGGCAAATTACATTGATTACTTGGTCACTGATGAGGTAATAATTGGTGCTTCACATAAATCTTTATTGATTCATATGTTCTTTGTCTAACCTGCTATTTGTTTGCTTTCAGTTTGTTTCACCTTTGCGCTATTCACATATTTATTCTGAGAAACTTGTCCATCTCCCTCATTGCTACTTTGTGAATGATTATAAGCAGGTGAGGTTTTTGAACATGGCAATAAAATGGAATCTATTCATTGTCAGTATACTCTTATGACGTACTTAATTGTAATCAAGATGCTAAAAGATCTGATTTTATGACTTTTAATGTTTGCAGAAGAATCGTGATGTGCTGGATCCAACTTGTCAGCCCAAGCGATCTGATTATGGTCTTCCTGAAGATAAATTTATTTTTGCTTGTTTCAACCAATTGTATAAAATGGATCCTGAAATCTTTAATACTTGGTAATACGAGGATGATCCCAGGTTAAATGAATGTAATTTCCTCTATATATTTGTTTCATTTCACTTATGTACTTCATTTACTATTCAGGTGTAATATTCTTAAGCGTGTACCAAATAGTGCACTTTGGCTCCTCCGATTCCCTGCGGCTGGAGAAATGAGACTGCGAGCATGTAGGTTCTACTATTTCGTGTTTTCTTGTAAGAACACAATTTTTATAATATTGGGGTTTTTTCTATTGATTTTGGTTTTTATTTTTCAGATGCTGTTGCACAAGGGGTACAGCCAGAGCAAATTATTTTCACAGATGTTGCGATGAAACCTGAACATATCAGGCGCAGTGCTTTAGCTGATCTCTGTCTTGACACGTATGTGTTCTCTTCCCTGCTCTCTTTCTTTAACAGCACTATTTTGATCTGCAGTTCAGTAATGATTAATGACGGTTGCGTTATTCTTCCTTATAGGCCTTTATGCAATGCACATACTACTGGCACAGATGTGTTATGGGCTGGTTTACCTATAGTGACACTACCCCTTGAGAAAATGGCTACAAGGGTTGCTGGTTCACTCTGTCTAGCTACCGGGTTGGGGGAGGAGATGATTGTAAACAGGTTGGTGTTTAACATGCGGTCATATCAAGCTCGATATTCATTAAACTTTCTGGTCGAGTTCTATTATGTAACAATATTTATGCTGTAATTTCTTCATGCTTTTTACAGTATGAAGGAATATGAAGAAAGGGCTGTCTCGTTGGCATTAAATAGATCGAAGCTCCAGGCTCTTACCAATAAACTCAAGGCGGCTCGTTTAACTTGCCCTCTCTTTGACACAGCACGCTGGGTAAAGCTCAATTAACGTCACAGGTTATTTGTTTTTGCATTACCTATCAAATGATGAATGCTTAAAATTTTAGTTATAAACCATTGCAGGTGCGGAATCTGGAGAGGTCATATTTCAAAATGTGGAATCTGTATTGCTCAGGGCAGCAGCCCCAGCACTTCAAAGTCACTGAGAATGACTCTGATTTCCCTTATGATAGATAGGAAAGAACGGGGATTGTAGATAAGAATCAAGAGGATATAGAAGAAGACAAGAAAACCATAGTTGGGAAAAAAGAAGAAAAGATTGTTTAGCGTTTCTGGAATAGGTTGCGTATAATTTGAATCTTAAATTTGTTGGATGTTTTAAATCTCAAATTTGTTCAAATTTGTTGGATGTTTTAAATCTCGGGTTTTAATCCAAATTTTATGTACCTGATGATTCAAATTGAAATTCAAGAGTCAGACATGGCGGCCAACTGAATAATGTTGCGGAAGATTGTCTTTTTCATGATTCTTTCAGCTTAGAAAAAAGTTGGTGTACCCTGGAATCGGATGTGGGTTCAATTCAATGAATCAGGGTGAAATGGAATGCAAATTATCTGGCTGGTTTCTTTTTTTTTTTCATTTGATGGCAACAGGTTAATCTCATGTAGACATTGACTCATAGTTCTGGATGGGACCGGCCTTGACACCACACTTCACCAACCCAAGATAATAAAGGTCTTGTCTCTCTCTCTCTCTCTCTCTCTCTCTCTCTCTCTAGCTTTGTTGAAATTGAAACAAACTTTGGTTGACTTGGCTACATCCAGTTGTCTTCCAATGAAAGGTAAAGCGGTTGTCATCTTCCACTGGAGGCTGTAAATTCCCTGTTTTGGTTTTGAAGTCTTAAAACTTATCATAAAAATTGCAGGTTGATTGTTCTGGATAGCATGCAATTTTAAATTAGGAAGCAGTACGACAATATTAATTTCAGAAATATATAAATACATTTAATGTTCCTGAACTAGAATGAGGCAATCCTGATGGTTTCATTCTAAGTCCCTGTTCAGCAAGCAGTATAAATAGGCAACAAAAGCTATGGGAGAGCATCACAGCGGTCACCCAATGCTTTATTCCAAAATCAGATCACATTTATAGCCCCATAAGTTGGTGTGAGTCTGTGAGGTGAGAGGTAAAGTAATTTCCAATATTCTTGCTAACCCTTGAAATTCTGACTTGGTAATTGGCCTGTGTCTTACACAGTAGTCCAAGAGAATACAACAATAAAGTTAAGATCAGTGGAGGAGCCATTGTTCCCATCAGATAATTTCTCCACACCAAACAGAAAAGCATAAACAGATGTACTGAATTCAAAAATGATATTCCCCAAAGATTAGAAGAACTTTTATATCCAATGTGTAAATTTCTTATTACACTATATAAATTAAGCACATGTCCTAGCTTTCGACAGCAAGGCACAACAGATAATCCATTGAAAAAGAATTAAAGAAAACAAAGAATTCATGACATGGCATATTTTAAGAATCGGATAAAGTTGAAAATAACAGAACCAAACAAAGTTTAATAGTTAAGATGATATTTTTCCTGGCAAAGCCCTTAATCTTATCAATTAAAGCTAAATAGCCATTAGTAAATTGAGCACTTTTTAAGTTTTAACCTTTTAGTAAATCCAAAAGGAAATGGAACAGAAGCTTCAAGAAGGGTATCTTGAATAACACATTAAAGTCACAAGCTTGGAAAGTGGGAAAAACAGACCTCTTTTGGCCACTGGAGATGGAAATTGCAATGAAGAGACTGAAGAGAGTGAAGCATTCAGGAAGTATTACTTTTAGTAATTTGCAGGAGTAGAGGAATACACGCAGTTTGAGTCATTAGGCCTTGTGCTCAGCCTAACCCATTTGATAAATGGATCTGCTTTTGATGGACTGGTCTGGGTAGAGAATACAAATCCAGCAGTTAGGACTCTTAAGAGGTAGAAAAGTAATCTCAATTAAATTTTTTATTTTTATTTTTTTTCCAAAGTATGCTAAGATCTGGTTGAGTTCGGAGCTGACGTGTTCAAAGGAGTTATCAAAAATTAGGTATTTTCCGGTTGTTGGTTACAAAAAATAGTTAAAGTGGATCGAAGTTCAGATTTTATAATGACCTCTAATATTTAAATCTGTTAAAGTCTTGAGGGTAAAAGAAAGTAATTATAGAGAATAGAAGAACACTAATGACAAGAAGGATGTCCAAATATCATAAAATTTTGTGTTTTATCTAACACTTTATACTTGAATTTTCTTTTTTTTGATAAATTGAGAGATGGGGAGGAGATATGCGGGATAATTCAAATTTAGATGCTAACTCTTAACACTTTTCTAACCACCAAGCTAAGAGGTTGTTGATTTTATACTTGAATTTTATGCAGCAATCCAGGTGTCAAGACATGTATCTATTATGGAAGAAATAACAACTGTCTATTGTCTGTGTATATAGGTCCTTTGAATCGCTGGACGAGGTATTTAGACAGAACGAATATGTTAAAATCGTGATAACAATTACAAAATTTTACATTTATATTTACTTGTAATTATTTTATTTTTTTTATGTAATTGGCTTTACTTTTAAGATCAAACATCTTCTATCCATGCTTTGGAGGTGATCAAATGATAGTATCATTTATATTTTATAATAAAATGAGATGACTTCTTCCCACAAATGTTAA